>SNQJ01S0025506.1:57664-76575 GCA_010110895.2 Picea sitchensis
CTGTCCCGAAAATATGAAGAAGAAGGATCCCTTTTTTCTCTTTCCTTCATTGTACCCGATTGGCTCCAAGCTGTGCGCCAGGAATGGCTTCAAGATGCCAAAAGTTCGCATCTGATCCAACAATTGCATACCAAGGCTCCGACTCCCCCAGGGTACTCTTGGCTCTAGGATGAGATTTGATACAAAGTCCGTTTGTATTTGAGTAAACAATCAGATCTTAAATCCACGGTACTTTCTGAGCTTCATGCTACACCCATAGTGGGGCACTCAGGGTTCACCAAAACATATGACAAAGTCAAACGTTCTTTTTTCTGGGATGGTATGAAAGGAGACATCCATAATTTTGTCGCTGAATGTGAGGTGTGTCAATGCAACAAGGGAGAAACAATCAAATCTCTGGGCACACTATAATCGCTTCTGATTCCACTAGCTATTTGGAAGGATATCTCTATGGAATTTATTACCGGCCTACCCAAATCAAGGAATAAATCAATCATAATGGTGGTTGCGGATCGCCTTTCCAAGTATTCTTATTTCTGCGCTCTTCAACACCCATTTATTGCATCCATGGTGGCTCAACTTTTCATGGACCAGGTCTTCAATCTTCATGGCATGCTGCACTCTATTGTTTCTGATTGTGACCCAACTTTCACAAGCAATTTTTGGTAAGAACTGTTTAAGCTCCAGGGCACCCAATTGAATCTCAGCACAACTTATCATCCCCAGATTGATGGTCAAATGGAAGTTTTCAACAAGTGTTTGGAAACATATCTGAGGTGTTTTGCCTCTGAAAAACAACATCAGTGGGCTCAATGGCTACCCCTAGCTGAATGGTGGTATAACACTTCTTACCATACAACTACTCGCATGACTCCTTTTGAAGCGATATATGGACATAAGACACCTTCAGTTCTCTCATACATACCGGGTACCTCGAAGGTCCAGGCGGTTGACCAAACACTTACAGTTCGAGAGGATATTCTTTGTACCGTTAAAGAGAACTTGGTCATGGCACAAAATCGCATGAAGCAACAAGCAGATCAAGGTCGCTGTAAACGTCAATTTGCAGAAGGGGATCAGGTGTTTCTACGACTGCAACCATACAAACAAACTTCCCTCAAGGCTGAGCATTGTCAGAAGCTAGCGCCCAAATTTTATGGCCCTTATATAGTTCTTAAGCATGTGGGACAAGTCGCATATCAGTTATCTCTGCCCAGTCAGTCGAAGCTACATCTAGTTTTTCATGTTTCATGTTTAAAGAAGGTGATTGGAACTAGGTGCCAAATTCAAACCAACCTTCCCGATTTAGCTGAAGAAGGATCCATTTGGCTACATCTAGAAGCAGTTTTGGACTAGCGTGAGCATCTCCTATGTAAGAGAACCTTCAAGGAAGTGCTCGTCTAGTGGAAATATACGAATCCAACAGATGCCACTTGGGAACTAGCTACCATTCTGCAACAATTTCCACATCTCAAGCCTTGAGGACAAGGCTGTTTTTAAGGGGGTGGACATGTTAGGTTCCTAACTTGCACATAGCTAGATCATTATATTAAGATGTATTAAAGGTCAATGTTAATAAGGCCTTTCAATAAAGTAGAATAAGGCAGATGTAAGAAGACCTAATAGAAGTTTCTGCTTCTAGAAGGATCTTCCTCTATATGCTTCTCTTGATAGACATATTTAGTATAAATAAGGGTCGAGGGTATGAAAACCATAGCTTGGAGATTATTGTAACAAAGCACTACTCGATTGGAGTTTGCCCTCTTGAAGAGGCACGTGAACACTTCTTTCTGAATCAAAGTGCTATTTCTTTTGTTGTTCTTATATCATTTCTGTGTTATTGTAGAGATTATGTTGGATATATTACTTTTATTCTGCCATTTTGAGCATTTTATTTCTATTCTGCATATTTATTATATCTGGTATCTTGCAAAGAAGTTCATACTCACGATCAAGATTATGAATGTTCAACACAAATATGTGGTATGAATACTTTTCCCATACACGTTTGGGAACTCATATTCCACTTGGTATTTTAACTTGCTAGTGGGATCCATAACCTGCTGGACTAAGTTCCAAAAGGATTTCCTAGAAAAATTTGCTGAAGAAACTACCACAAGAGCCCTTATGGCTGAATTATTCATAGCCACCATGAACCCAAAGGAAAGGGTCAAATATTTCAATCAAATATTCATGACTATCCTAAACAAGTTTCAACCTGCAGAGAAACTGGCTCAAGAGTTGAAAATCGAGGTCTATGCTAACGCTCTTCCGGCCTCTATTTCCATGTTCGTTAAAAGAGTCGCTAAGAAAACCCTCGCGGAGAATTTCAAAGAAGCCACGATGATAGAGTTCTAGATGAATGGGTGTAAATAAGGCCAGGCATCTTTAGCAAGAAAAGAAAGTCAGCCCCCTCCTAGGAGAGGACTCCTCTTGACTAGACCACCGGAAAATACGGCCAAACTAACTCAAAATAAGGGTAATGGAGATATAGAATACCTGCAACACATGGTCAAGAAAATATCAAATGAGATTATAGATATGAAAAGGAATGCGGGTGAGGGAAACTAAGGCCAAAGGCCCTATAAGCCTTTCTTTAAAAGAAACCAGCCTTTCAAAGAAATTGAACCCACCCCAGCCAACCTAAACATTGACTTAGGGAATGTAGCGTCTGATTCTTTCTATACTTACCACCAAGAGAACCATTCAGAAAGGGAATTTCCTTAGTGGGTCCACACCATGAATTTAATGGTCGATCATTTTCTTGGTGAAGTCTCTCTGACCGAACCATCCAGAAGTTCGACCTTTAACATTGCTGATTAGGAAGAGGCAGGCCCACCACAAGACACGACCATGCTGATATGGGATCCCGACGTGATCACGTCTTTGGATGATCTGTTTAAACCTTGGGCACCACCCGCAGAGATATCAGTGGTAAAAACATGTAGTAAGGGTCAACCCAACCCAAAAGACATCGATGCCACCCGGGTCTCACAAAGTAAATTAACACCTGACCGCCCGAGAATTCCTTTCTCTCCCAGTAAAAAGACTCTATGCATCCATATGCAAGAATCTCCTAAGATATATTATAATGTAGTCGAATATTTGAAGAAGCTAAAAGATAATATATCAGTTATGGACATATGTATAATCCCTCAGCATAAATACCTTTTGTTGCAGGCTCTAAGTTCGGTAGAAAACCCGGCCACCGGTGATGGTCAGGAGAAGAATCTGACCCCTACAGATTTGGCAATCAAACCAACGATAAACACTTGATCAGAAGGCAAGAAGGAGAGAACTTTCGTGCCTCCTTTCCTTTTAACATTTGAAGTCTTCAATAGGAATATTCACAATTGTCTGGTAGATTCAATAGTGTCCTCTAATGTCATTCCCTTGGTCGTTTGTAATAAGTTAGGTGTTGTCCCTATAAAAAGTGATAAGTATGTCATACAACTGGACAGGACCCAGATCAAGGTTATGGGGGAACTCAAAGATGTGATGATCAGGATAGCGACACATCCTAGTTTCGTGCAGGTGATTGATATCATTGTAGTAGATATCCCTGAGGCATATGGGCTATTATTGAGCCGGTATTGGTCTGAAAAGATAAATGGATACTTTAGTATTGATTGGGAACATCTTTGGCTACCACTAAAAGGATACAAGAACATGATCCGAATTGATAGGGAGAGATATCTTAAGCATATGATCATCGATATGGAAGCCTCGAATGAACTAGCCTCCATTGATTTCCCCATATTGGGTAATTATTCTTGTGACTCCTATTCAGGAGCTTCCCTACCCTCATATCCGATGTACCACTTATCCAAAACTCTTAAATGACCTTTCAAGAAGAATTCTCGATGCCGATGGAAGATTCTCTCTTTTGTCAAGACCTAGTGTTAAGTCTTTCAAAATAAAATATCGAAGAGTGGAACACTGATTGGAGTGGAAATCATCGCTCACAATTTTTCACCCTTTATTTTGATGGATCCAAGTCACAAGAGGGTTTGGGAGTAGGGTGCATCCTCATCGATCAAAAGGGGAAATGCCATTTCTTGTCTTGTAGGATAGAATTCGAGTGCACCAACAACACTGTCGAGTACGAAGCCCTGGTGCAAGGGTTAAAGAAATCCATAGATCTTAATGTCAAAGAATTAAATATGTTCGGAGACTCATACATCATAAGTAGACAAGTGAGGAACACTATACACTACAACTCCCCTCATATTAATAACTACTAGAAGGAGGTGCATAGGTTAATAGAACGCGTTGAAGTGTTTAATATTACCGCAATCCCCAGAGAAAAAAATACCCTTGCCGACTGCCTAGCCACAGCCGCTTCTAGACTATCGCCTTTAGAATATTATGAAGCCTCCTGATTCACTATAGAACTTCTCTACAATCCATTGGTACCTATTAACATTTCTAATTGGAAAGTCTTTGAAGGGGATGAACAGATCATAAGTTTTTTTACTAATCAGGACAACTTCAAAGATAATGTTATTGATGATGAAGAGTTTCAAGAGAAATCAAAGGAAAGGGGTCATATGGAAGACTGACATATGGATAGATCAAAGGCCCATACAATCTCGAAAGGGGTAGCTAATCTAGAAGATCTATTCGATCTAAAGGAATGATTCAAAGGTCCTAAAAGCGCAAAGATTGGTAGCTCTTGTCCCCTCCATGAAATTGTGAATCTTCGGACCCCATAGAACCCAAGGATTGTAAACCTTGGCAAAAATATGTCTAAGGAAGAAAGAAGGGCCTACCTCAAGCTGTTTAGACAATACCAGGACGTTTTCGCTTGGTCCTATAAGGAGTTGAAAACATATGATACTTGTATTATTCATCACACCATCCTGCTAAAACCTGAAGTCAAGCATTTCCAACAAAAGCTCAGGAAATATCACCCTTCATTAGAACCTTTCATGTATCAGGAATGAAGGAAACTCCTGGATGCAAAGATAATTTTCTAGACTAGGCACTCTCCCTAGGTAGAAAATCTCATTCTAGTGAGGAAAAAATCAGGAGAAATCCGATTGTACGTAGACTTTCAGAACCTCAATAAAGCTTCGGAGAAGGACAATTATCCCATCTCGCCGATGGAACAAGTCCTGCAGACCGTTTCGGGCTCGGATATTTTTTCTTTTCTCGATGGATTCTCAGGATACAATCAAGTGTTGGTTTAAGAGGAAGATCGATTGAAAACTACCTTCCGAACCAAATGGGGAACCTTCGCTTATAAATGCATGCCTTTCGACTTAATTAACGCAGGAGAAACCTTCCAGAGGGCCATGGACGTGGCATTCTGGGGTCTTATAAACAAGTGTGTGGTAGTATATTTAGATGACGTAATGGTGTATTCAAAGGATAGGGAGGAGCACATCCAACACTTAACTCAGATTTTTGAAAGATGCAGGAAGTACGATATATCATTAAATCCTAAGAAAACTATCTTTGGGGTTGAAGAAGGGAACTTTTTAGGTCATATTATATCTCAAGCAGGGATTCACATAGACCCCAAAAGGATTAAGTCCATAACAAAACTTGCATTACCTCATAACAAGAAGGCCATGCAGTCTTTCTTCGGGCAAATCAATTTCGCGAGGAAGTTCACTCCCGACTTCGCCGAAATTATCAAACCCTTACAAAAGATGATTCACAAAGATGCCGAATTTAAGTGGGATGATGAATGAAAAAATTCTTTCAACAACATCAAAGCTGCCATATACTGGGCCTCGGTGTTGCGAAGTCCTGATTTCAATAGGGATGTTAATCTATACACCTTCTCTTCTGACCAATCGCTGGCTGCGGTTTTAACTCAGAAGGATGATGACATCATCAAAGCCCCAGTATCATTTATGAGAACTAATCTTCAAGGAGCTGAGCTCAACTATCCTGCCATAGACGAGCAGACCTACGCGGTTTATAAGGAAATAAAGCATTTCAGGTCCTACATTCTCAAGAATCACACTCAGGTAATTATACCACACCCTGCAGTTCGATCTTTGTTCACCCAACAAGAAATGGGAGAAAGAAGAGGGAACTAGATGGAAGTAGTCCAAGAATTTGATCTAGACATAAAACCTGCCAAGCTAGTAAAAGGACAAGGTCTGTGCAGGCTGGCAGCAGAAGCCCAAGATCAAGTAAATGAAGACCTTGGGTGGGAGAATAAAATAGCTCTATGGTGTGGAGAAGTAGCATACATCTCACTAGGACGAGATTCCTGGTACAAGGACTTGTATTACCTACTACATCACGGAACTTGCCCTGAAAACCTCAACCCCAGAGAAAGAAGAGCCCTCAGATTAAAATCTGCATAGTATTGTCTTATAAATTCAGTTCTTTTCCGGATCAGCTATGACAGGGTATTGTTGAGGTGTCTCGAACCTGAAGACGTCGATAAGGTTCTAAAGGAACTTCATGATGGCCCCACCGGAGGACGTTTTGCTGGAAACACCACCACTCATAAGATTATGAAAGATGGCTATTACTAGCCCACCTTGTTCAAAGACACACATACTTACTCTAGAAGCTGTAAGACTTTTCAAATGAGTGTTGGAAAGGAGAAAAGGGAACCAGTCCCACTTCAGGCTGTGACTGTTTCTAGGGCCTTTGAACAGTGGGGGTTAGATATCATAGGAGAAATTACACCTAGCTCTTCTAAACTACACAAGTACATTCTTACTTCCACCAACTATTTCACAAAGTGGGCGTAGGCCATCCCTTTGACTCACGTAAACGAGAAGGTAGTGATCCAATTCATAGAACAACAACTAATCTCAAGGTTTGGTCTCCCCTCTGTTCTGGTATTTTCTAATGCAGCTTACTTCTCCTCTACACTATTGACAGAGTTTTCTCAGGACAAAGGAATCATAATCAAGTACTCTGCAAATTATTACCCTCAGGGAAACGGTGTGGAGGATTCGATTAACAATAATCTGGTAAGAATATTAAAGAATATAGTTATAGATAACCAGAGAAATTGGCATAATCAACTTCATAATACCCTATGGGTCAATAGGGTCACACCCAAAGAAGCCATAGGAAACTCCCCATACTTTCTGGTCTACGGGTAAGAAGCCATCCTCCCAAACGGGCTCTACCTGTCATCTCTTCAATTGGCCAAAGATTCCAATGAGGAACCCTCATCAACCACGCAACAAAGAATCAATACTCTATTCATGGTGGAAGAAGAGAGAGAGAAGGCTAAGTCAAAATTCCTAGCTCACCAATAGATAGTGAAATGATGGTTCGATAAGCATAAGGCCAAAGAAAAGAGTTTTGAGGTAGGAGACTTGGTACTAAAATGGGACAAAGCGAATGAACCAAAACATAAGCATTCTAAGTTTCAGAACTTGTGGCTTGGACCTTTCTAGGTCACTGAAAAGATAGGGGCAAGTACTTATCGATTGCAGAACTTGAGGGGAGAACTTGATGCCCTCCCAGTAAATGGTCAGGCCCTAAAACAATATTTCCAAAATATATATATAATAATAATAATAATAATAATAATAATAATGGATAAATATAAACAAAAATGGGGAGGGAATAAGTTAGGGTTATTGGAAATAAAGGAAGAACAGAGATTATTCTTTCTCCTAGTAAATCGCCATTTGTTGAGCTCTCAACACACCCTAAAAAAGTCTTTGCCAAGTTTTACTTTTTGGGTACTACTTATTGTCTAATTCGAAACAATGTTGTTTTCTCTTATCATTGTTTTCTGAAATTTCTCCTTGATTCTTTAAAAGTTTCCCCGAACATGTCAAAACCATCATAACTTAAAGGGATTAACATTTGATTAAAGAATCAGTCACTAAATCATTTCACCCATTGCGTCCAAAATTCGGCACCCAGAAGAGTCAGAAATGAAAGAAAATCATCTTAGAAAACTAAGGACGTCGATCGTCGATTTTTGTCAGCATCGGTAAAAGGGGAGTTTTTTTTTTTCGTGATAAGCATTGCATAAGAGAGTTACCGATGACCGATTTCATTAAGCATTGGAGAAACATGAAAGGAAGTAGTCATTTGCGGGGAAAGGGACGAATTCACCGATGACCGATCCCGTAAAAACATTTCAGCGTCAGTGAATTTCCCAGAAGCTAGCCAAAGGAAAAGGTTGCAACAAGTTTGTCTTGGTCACGGACCCCTAGTGTCTAATTGACATCGGTGATTCCTAGGCTTGGTTAGGGAGCGTGTAACTGAAATAAGGTTTCCACCTCTGTTGGCACTCGTGAGTCAAGTCACCAGTCTTTATCTACCATGTGTCACATCAGAACCATCCGACAAAAGTAATCAGCATCGACGGTTTTATTTTTGTAAAAGTATCAATGAAAAATCTCATAGCTCTGCGTCAATCCCTGACTTCCCCATTCAAAAAATAACACAATGGGACGTTTTAGCTCTAAGATATGATGGATATGATGCATTTAATTGATTGATTAATTCCAAAGATCGCGCATTAGATTCTAATTCGTGTGCAAATAAAAATGACCATTTTAACTTGTAGATACAATGCATCTCCCTCCGCGCCTCCGCCGTCAAATTGATTACAAAGATTTGGCGATAAGTAGTTATAAATTTTATCCCATTACTTGCATTAACAACTTGATGTGATTGGTAAGTTTTCTCTCGTTATATTATCCTGAATTATTATGAGCCAGAGCATTTTGCGCACAAAGAAGTCCAGAACATCTAGAGGAGTGAGACGAACGACCCATAGAAGGATTCCAAGGTGTAGTGAGTATTAAGAAACAAAGTTTAGCAAGCATACAGGTATGTAACAGTCTGGTTTTATTGTTTCCACCTCACATGTGAATTAATATCTAATATTACTATATGTTCCGGTCCTAATTGAGTGTCTTCGATTGTAGGAATGATGCCTCCGAAGAAACCTACCACTAGGAAATCTCCTAGAGTCCCAAAGCTACAAGGATCAGAAGCAAGAGAGGGATCCTCCCCAGCTGTTTCAAGAAAATTGGAATTCACTGCCAATCCAACATCCATCATCAAGATGATCACCAAAGAATCCTTCGCTCAACCCCCGACCTTTGGGGACACAGAGGTGAACATTGGGACCAAGACAACATTCTCGCGATGGGAAGGCTTGTTCAAGGAAATCAAGCATGAAGAATTCCCCGAATATTCCCTGCATAGCGATCCTGACACAAGGAAGTTGGATGATGAGGTCTTCATCAACATCCACAAGGATCAACTACACATGGTGGCGAGAAGGACTTCAGTATTCCCCTGCATTGAACTTTTGAAATGGCTCATTGATCACATTGATGCACAGAAGTGTGTAGTTAATGATGATAATGGTCAAATCGCTAGGGTTTTCCTCCCAGTAGAAGTCCAAAAGTATTACAAGCTCATGGAGCTAGATGAATGTTTGAGCAAGGATTTCGTTGTGAAGTTTTATCAGAAGCATGACACCAGAAAAATTATGGCGTCCTAGTGGAGAGAAGAAAAAATTTCACCAACCGAAACTTTAGCTGGTACCCGACGGCTAACCTCAGACAACCTTATATTTATCTAATGGATCTCCTTTGTCGGTTGCACAGAGAGAAATATTGTTCCAGGTTTTCAGAGGCATGGATGCCTTTGGCTTATACTATCACCATCTCCAGAACAATCTTCAACTGGGGTGCTATCATCTCCCAACAGCTTAGCACCTACATTCTATAGGCTCAATAGCGGAAGGAAGGATAAACTCTTGCCTTCTACATGGAATTTTATCTATTGGAAATCATCTGTGCAAGAAATGCCTTCGTCGGAATGAACCTGAGATGGCATGCTTCTGAGCTCTCGATCCATGTCTACTTCGACATCTTATGGGAAAACAGGTATAAAAGATCCTACTCTCTCATTTGCGACCAATTTATCGCACCTATTCATTTTTTACTATTCATTAGAGAGTTCCCAAGGTTGTCTGATGCGGCCAAAAAGGTTATATCAAAATTTGGTCACTGGTACCTAGATGAGCAAGAAACCTACATTAGGGTTTTCGGTGACAAAGGAGCACCACATTTGCTACCTATATCTGTCCCCGACCGACTGGTACTAGGGGAAATATGTTACCAAACTATCTTGCAAGGCTACAACACCTCTCTGGTGAAGGATAATAAGTGAGAATTCATACCCTATGGGTTCCATATCGACTTCTACCAGGTTAAAGACACTGTGCAGGCCAAGCAGGAGGGATTAAGTCAATTGGAATTTTGGTTCTATACATGACATTTTCGTAAGCACGATCCCAAGGGTCTGGTCTCGAAACATGCATCAGAAGTATCGTGCTATTGGCCTTATGCTCAGTACTGGTTTGAGGATGAAATTTTCACTGAAAATTCTCAAGACTGGGATGAGGTGGTGGCAAGAATGGCTAACCCCAAAATAATGAAGTTCGAGGTCAAGAGTTGGGAAGAGAAAGCGGTGTCCTTGGATGAAAGAGTGAAAAGAGAAGAATAAATTCTCTAGACCAGGGAAGGAATGGTAACATTCGAATTGGCTGAAATGATGGAAGCTCCCCAGGAAGCTCCCCAGGAAGCTCCTGTACATAATTGGAATTTTCTTAGAACTCCAAGTGCAAGAGAAAAAGGAACACTTTTTCTCCAACATGCTCAACAAGTGATAGATCTGGCTTCGAATAATCCAACCCTCTTATCAAGAATTCTGACTAGTAATGCAGAAGAGAGCCCAACAGGGGTAGACGGCTTTGATCTCACAGACCCTGGTAACATCAATGGGTCAAATGACCTTGAATCCACATTGCCGCCAGCTGATTCACCGACAGGCATGACGATTCAATCAGAGCCAGGATGGGTGTCGGTCGAAAAAAGTACGACTAACCCTCTGACTGATTTCATAGATATATACAGTGATGATGAGAGTCCGGAGGCATCTCAGGAAACCTCTGTGCATGTAGAAGAAGAAAAGGGAGCAGAGGAAAAAACACCTCTTGTTCCCGATGTTAAAATTCAATAGGACATACGAGAAGGAAAAGGAGCCGAAAGCAGCCTAGACATAGAAATGCCCGATGCACCGAAAACCCGAGTACATAGTCCCAAGGACATGTCAGAATTGGATGAGTGAAAAAAAATATCCTCACAGAAGGATGTCGACGATGCCACGACTAGAATATAAGCAAGTATTGAGCTCTCTCCCGACATATCTATTCCACTTGAAGCTTAGGTCCCTGATAAACAATGGGAGGAGGTCGATATTTCAGAGCGAAACAAGGAGGTTCAAGAGTCTGATCTTGAACAAATATATACCACCGACAACCTGGGAAGCAAGCTCACACGGGGTGACCAACAGATACCAGAGCTAATAGATGATGTAGCTGACATCTATGCAATTTCCTATGATCAAAAGAGGAAGGCCATCATGAAAAGGACTACTAAGAAGAGAAAGATTGTTGTGGACCATTCCATTTTGGTTACCATAGAGGAAAACTTGATCAACACAGTAGATGCTCGCACATATGAACTGATAGGCATGGGAAGATCCCTCTCTAATGCTGCCCAGGATAGATCCAGAAGGGATGAAAAAGAACTAGTTGATACTCTAAAGGAATTGGAACACTTGTGCCATCTTGTTGAGTATTACAAAGGTGCCACAGAGGCTGTGGCATATTTGAAGAATGAGTTTTCAGGAGTTTACAACGAGTATAAGAAAGAAAGAAACCTGTTAACTGAAAATATAATTGAATTCCAGGAGGACACTCTCATGGCCCTCACAACATGCAAGGAGATGGAACGATGGCATGAAAGAGCACATCAAGTGGTGGAAAGGCTCGAATACATTGAGGCAGTCCAATAGGGTCGAGAAAAGGAAGAACATGGAATTCGATTGTTAAGTAAAAGTAGCCTCGATCGCGTAAAGAGATCCATGGAATACTAGACTAAGATGTCCTGGGACCCACATCGAGAGATCCAAGAACAATATGCCAAGTGCTAGAAGCACTGGGATAAAATTAATAAAGTAATGAAAGATATCAATCTCCCCGAGTTCGGAAACCCCAGTGAGTTTATTGACATAAGATACATGCTCAAGATGTATGTCGAACAAGAATCCCTATGGGTCGAAGAGTGCACGAAGGTAGCCGATGCGAGGTCGGGATAGGCGCAACAATTCACAGAACACCCGATCAGAGCAAAAACCATGTTGCAACAACTGAATTCCACCTTGGTAGAATACCGAGTACATGCAGCGGACATCAGAGGTATATGTGTGGCCCCAATGGAACAACACAGGTTCCCATGGGCCCATACTTGTGAAGAACTCTTTATTAGATGGTCTGATTATGAAAGAATCCACCCTTTTCAAGAAACAACTCGGGTGGACTGTTGAAAGACTGTCAGATGATGATGCCACGTGGAAATTTTTGATTAGCTCAAATTGTGTTTTTCCATTAATTACTGTTAAGACTTTATATTATAAATAGGAACATCGACCGATGGTCTAAGGGTCGATGGTTTGTTGCAAGAACTTTTTTATTTCTAGTTGTTAAGAATTATTTTTGAGCTACTATGAATTAGGAAGTCCTTCTGGACCAGAGACGAAGTTGTTTTCATCATATGCATGTGTAATTGAGCCTGGAGAAGAACTATTTCCTATTCGGTTCATGAGAAAATGTAACAAGTAAGAGCTATCAAATATATTGTCAAGTTATCCGGTGAAATTGCTTTGTTGTTCTCTTCTCTAATGATGGAAATGATGAATCGTTGTGTGGATATATGATGAAGGATTATGGTAGATGAATTATTTTTCTTGCTATTGATATGATCATATATGTGTTTTCTTCTGATAATCAGTATTCTCAAACAGTAATTGGATACTCACATGGTTAACGTATTATTACTAGGCCTGTGGTATAGGATTATTGTTTGCATGTTTGAGCAGTGGGTTATCCCAAGCTCAGCCTCTTCTACAGTAGTTAAATTTTCTCTCATCTTGTTTCTTGGATAGTTTAGGTTAAAATCTCAACTAGCAATCGAGTGCTCACATGGTTAATGTATTATTACTAGGCCTGTGGTAAAATATTTCTTTCTGCATGATGGAGTGAGGGTTATCCCGAGCCTGGCCTTTCCCATTCATTAGACTTCCTTATCATTGTGTGGTCAAGTTGGTTTATATCATTTTTTCCTCACATTTATCCTAACTAAATAGAAAATACCAAAAGAGAAATTCCCAACTGAAGGAGATGCCTTCACAAGAAAACATAAAGCCCATCGACTAAATTGGTCAGATCACGAGATTTGGAGAACCATTCCAATCACAAACGCTGCAGAGTCTAATTGGGCCTCGATGGCAGGTTTGGTTCCTACTGTTGAAGAAGGGATTTAAGGAGCATCAACACAATCCTGACCCTCGATCCACCAAATGAAAGGGAATAACTATGGGATGTTTGCAGCATAGGATACGATCGGATTTTGGACATTTAATGAACTAGTTGATGCCTGATCCCACATTAGTTGCTATCCTGTGCGTCGATTAGAAAACAACATTTTGAAATCTTTGATAGACCACATTACCACCCACGCCTCCATCGTCAACCCACAATGAATTTAAGTTTAAACATCTCTGAAGATCTGGTGGCAGATTTGTTGAAGTTTCACTCATAACCCAAATTGAATGGTTGATGTGACATGGTAAGGTCATCCCTGTTTAAATCTCTAGAACAGTTTTGAAAAAATTCATCCTGCATGTAATTTGAATTCCAGAGTGTCCGAAGGAGAAAAGTGACTGACTCAAGACTGTACTGACCCTTTTGATTACCAAAAACTAGGTTTAACAAGCTTCAGAGGTATGTATCCAAGTTTGTCAATTCGTTGGTTATAATTTATATATGCGCACCCGATTTTATTGCACAATATATAAACTATGTTATAGTTGGAGGAAATATGGTACGAGAAGGCCCACCAAGAAATGGAAATAATTGATTACATCCGTGTGGTTAAAAAGGGCCGAGACGTCAGAGAGCATTACATTTGGGTGCTGAGGGACAACAACATAGATCATATAAGGAAAGCGACCCAATATTGGGTGAAAATGGCCCAAGAACCTTAGTGGGAGATTCAAGAGAAATGGTTTGATTGTGAAAGAAGTTGGGTCAAGATTAATCGAGAGATGAAAAACGTGGGTCTCCCAGAATTCGGCTCACCCGAGGATTTTTTTGACTTGCATGACATAGTCAAACAACATGCAAAACAAGACTCGGTGTGGACTTTGGAGATAGAAAAGGTGGCAAACATGGTGCCAGGACAAGTAAAGCAGTTCATGGAGCACCCGATCAAGGCTCGAACAATATTATAGTAGTTAAGGGTCAAAATAGTCAAGTATCGAGCATGGGTAGTAGAATTAAAGGAGATCCTTTTAGCAATGTTGGACCAACACAGATTCCCGTATGCCAACACATGTGAGGAAATATTTGTCAAATGGTCAGAGTATGAGAAGAGTCATCCACTTTAGTGAAACCATTCGATGACTCTTAGAAGACAGAGAGATGGTAGCGCCATTGCGATGTTTTTTTTTTCTTAGCTTGCACTTTTGATAGTTATTTTCAGTTAATGATTTTTTATAAGTAAGACGATCGACCTTTTAGAAAGGGTCGATGGTTTTGGAAAAGACCCTCATTTTTGGAATTGGAAAGAACTATTTCATAACTACCTTAATTGGGAAGTCCTGTTTAGGACCGGAGACAAATTTTTTTTTTACATCAAAGGCGTGTGTGATTGGATCATAAGGAAGAATTACTTCTGAATTTATCTAATGAATGGATGTTGTAATGAGTAAGAGTTTCTGAATCCATTGATAAGTTAGATGATTCAATATTTTTATAGTTCTTGTCTCTAATGATGGAAATCAAATTGTTGTGTTATTGTGTGATTAATGGTTAGAGCTAAGGAAACTATTTTTCTTGCCATCATTTTATTGAATGCATGTTTTCTTTTGATAGTTGTATCTCAATCAATAATTAGAATACCGACAAGTTAATGTATTAGTACTAGGCTTGTCACGGGTATAAAAATATTTGTCTGCATGCTGGAGCATGAGGGTTATCCCAAGGTCAAACTTGTTCAATATTTAATATTTCCCCCTTTACCCAGTTGGTTTATACAAGCACATATATTTTAGCAGACCCACTTAATAAAAAAAAATACAAAAGATAATGTTTAAACTGAAGGAGGAATTTTCATAAGAAGATATCCTGTCAATCACTAGGTAAATCCCATCGATTATTTTTTCGGATCAACATATCTGGAGAACCATTCCACTATCAAACGTTGCAGAGTCTAATTAGGCCTTGGTGGCGGGTTTGGTTCCTGCTTTTGATTTAAAGGGATTTAGGAGCCATGAACAAAATTGGCGCTAGAAGGAGGGCCTGATGAATGAATGGCTGACAATATTTCTGATATAATATTTCATACAGCCTGTAGATTCAAAACAACCCATATGCATGACTAGTCATTCTCAAGACAACCCACATACACTGAGTACTCCTAAAACGTGTAACTCACACCAGCAAGAGGAATAACAATTGTTCCCTGAAATACCTTATGCTCTTCCCCACGATGAGTTGAACTAGTTTAGAAGAATCATAGGATATTATGCCCGAAAAATTGGAGCATTACCCTTTGCTCCGTTACTTCCTCATAGAAAACTAGTAAGAAAACTAGTGGTCGACACCCCCAACCAGGTTTGTGTTCACACAATAGAAGAACTAATAGATTTTTCCCTCACCGAGATTGAACATCCCCTCAATCTAATCCCCAAAACACCAGACGGTAACTGCTTTGAGCTAGACGATTTTGAATCTGACGAGGAAGGGTTTAACTCGGAACGCTCAGCCTCAGAGTCAGATGACATGGAGGATAAAAATGATCATAATGAAGAAATGGCAAACCCACCTCATAATAATCAACCTTGGTTCGCCATAGATGCTCTGAAAATCCCTGAACGAGTACATAACCTTCCTCGACATCCAGAAAAGTTACTCCCTAAATTTGACCTCGAAACCTCAGGATTTCTTGAAGACCATATTAAAAACTTCATACTATCCATTAGACCAATGAATGTCCAACAAGAAGATGTAGTATGCAGGATTTTCCCCTATACGTTTGAGAATTCGGCCTCCAAATGGTATATTAACTTGCATGTAGGGTCCATAACTAGTTGGACAAAGTTTCAAAAGGATTTTTTAGACAAATTTGTAGAAGAAACATCTACAAGAGCTTTGATGGTTGAGTTGTTTGCCACCACCATGAGTTCAAAGGAGAAGGTTAAATACTTCAATCAATGATTCACCACTATCCTAAACAAACTTTAACATGAAGCTAAACCCACTTAGGAGTTGCAAATTGAAGTATACACTAATACTCTCCCCGCTTCCATTTCCATGTTTGTAAAAAGGGCTACCAAAACAATTGATCTGAAAATGAAGAAGACTTGTATTCTTGAAAATATTTGCAAGATTTAATTCATGTGTTAAAATGCAAATGGATCAATTTTGCAACAAACTTTTTATAGAAATTACTCATTCAAGATGCATATAAACAACAACAAATAACAGTGAACAGAAAACACATAACACAACAAATGATAAAGGAGTTCACCCCTCTCTTGGGCTACATCTCCTGGTCCATCTTCCAATGGATATTTTGTATTATTTTCTCAAAATGCTCAAATATGTGCTTTACAATTCTCAAAATGCCAAATAGATGGCTCCAATGGCTCCAGAACGTCCAAAAATCCCTAGCTGGGCTTTTTCAGCACCTCGTTTGGGCAAAAATTGAAGAAGATAGGCTTCCTAGAAGTTCTCCTTCAAACTTGTTGTCTCTGGATCGCCAAAATGCACCCTTGCCTCCTCAATCTAGCCCCCGCGCGTTTTTATGTGTTAAAAATCAGCACTGGGCGCAATCGCACAAATCATGCGAACTGTAGAACGACTACGCACTAGCCCTTAACCGTCAAGGCCCATGGGCACATGGGCCACCACATGAACGCACGTATATTTAAAAAGGGTTATGTTTAAAACCAAATGGTAACAGTTGGGCACACGCCAGTGGTTCTATGCACATACACATATGACCGAGGCTCATACGAAAAGGGCTATGGTTAAACATGTCGCGTCGGTGGTTATATTGCAATGTATACGACTGGGGGCCGGGGCTAAGCCCCAGCCCGGACCGCGCGCCATACAACAACTACTACAATTTAAATATAATGTTTCACATATATATAATAAGAACTACATGTGGGCGCGTCGGTTGGGCGGCCCTTCCCAAGGCTTTACCCTTGCCCGGAGGTCACGGGGTCGATTCCGGACAACAACATAAATTTTAAACCACTATCTAGGTGACACGTGGTGGCCATTGATTGGGCCACGTGTTGTCATCCCATTTTCCATAAATAAGCCACGTCATACGCCAACTGTCCACATGATTTCCTGCCACGTGTCGTATGACCCTACCACGTGTCGTATGGTCTGCCATGTCAACATCCGTACAGACTGTATAGTCAACACATTTTTTTTGCCTATTTGTCGTTTTGAACAAAATGTGATATCTCTCTCATGTGATGTTCGTTTGAACCCAAACAAGTTGCGTTGGGTTCATGATGACGAGGCCTACGCTCCCATTAAATTTGAAGTGATTCCAATCACTTTGAATTTTGAGCAAAATTTGATCCCCTGGATCACACCTCCCCATTGGAAAGCTTTTGGACCTCCAAAAGACTATTTTTAGTCTATCTGAAGATGAGGGTATAGTTCCCTCACCTTTCCAACCTCAATCCACTTGGATTTTCCTGGATTCATGCCTTTAAGACCAATTCGAAGATATTCCACATTTCCTCATTTTGAAATTCTCATTATCCTGTCAAGGATGNGGATTTTTTCCTTTAAGACCAACTCAAGGATATTCCACATTTCCTTGTTTTGAAGTTCTCATTCTCCTGTCAATGATTGTGTCTTCATGCAGTTCTGTAAGATATTCTGGGGATAAATCATCTATAGAAGGAATTTGAACATGTTCTCCTTGATAATCAATCAAAGGAGGCTCATACAATTTCAAATTCTCAACATTAACAACTGCATACATTTGCATATAAGGAGGCAAATCTAAACGTAAGGCATTATTACGAATCTTGTCAAGAATCTTAAAAGGACCATATCGAATTGGTTCAATTTTTTACCTTCTCCTTTAAGCCTCTCCTTACTAATGTAAAGCCAAACTTCATCTCCAACTTGGAAACTGTGATCAACACGATGCTTGTCATGGCTCGTCTTGTACTTGGCTTGACTCTTTTCCAACTGCCCTTGCACCATTCGATGTATCGACTGAATTTGTTCAATGAACGTTTCTGCCCTATCAATGTCATATTGACCATCAATAGCAATATCCTTCCCAAAGATAAAATCTAAAGTATATTTGGGCAAGTAGACAAAACATGCTTCAAATGGCGACGTTTGAGTTGAAGAGTGCTTAGCTCGATTGTAAGCATGTTGAACGTAGTGTATATGCTCATCCCAAAGTTTAGGATGCTTGCTGCAATAACCACGAATAAGATGCACCACTGTTCTATTTACCACTTCTGTCTGACCATCGGTTTGCGGATGAAAAGTTGTGGTATTTTTCAGTTTGGTGTCCATGAGTGCCCATAAACTCGACCAAAAACTTCCAACAAATTGAGAATCCCGATCAGAAATAATAGATTTAGGCAATCCAAAATGTACTCAAACATTTTAAAAGAACATTTGTGCCATTTGCTCAGCTGTAACCTTCTTCTTACAAGGCATCAAAATACACATTTTTCTAAATCGATCAACCACAACATAAAGATAATCATGATTTCGTTTAGACATAGGTAGACCTCCTACAAAGTCCATAGAAATACTTTCCCAAGGA
>SNQJ01S0025506.1:80269-95279 GCA_010110895.2 Picea sitchensis
TACAGTAGAAAGGTTATCACATGTGGTAGAATTTATTCATGCATGAGAAAGTGTGTGTGTCAGAGCTGGAAGCCATCGAAAGGAGACCTATGACATCAAGGCTCAGGTTGTAAGTTTCACTTTCAATTAATTTAATACAACAATATGTCCCTTTTCCATAATGATGATGTCACTTTATCTAAGGAGAGCGTTCATAAGGTATGTCCATAATCCTTACCTCTTAGTTCATTTAATAGGCTAGATCTAGGGAAAGTGTATTATTCTGTCCTATTTTGTTCTAGATCTAGGTGGATCTAGGGAGATTGGTTTGTGTCCGCACTTACGGATTTATCCAATAACACTCACCAGACAATCAAACAACTCAGCTATGAACATTGTTGATTAGGAATAAGTTGACCCACCAGAAGAAACAACCATGCTTCTATGGGACCCTGACCTACCGATGCCTTTCGATGATCTATTTGAGGTTCAAGAACCACCCGCAGAGGTCTTGGTTGTGCAAACGTGAAGTAGGGGGGAGTCGGTCTCAAATGACTTTACCGTTTCCCACACTTTGAGAGGAAAACAAACGTCAGATCACTCGAGAGATTCTGTTGTCTCCCAAATAAATCCTATAATCATCCATACACAAGAATCACCCAAGCTAGACTACAACATAGTAAAAGGTTTGAAAAAATTGAAGGCAAATATATCAGTCATGGACATGTGTAGAATCCCCCAGAAAAAGGACTTTCTGTTATAATATTTGAAGTCAGTAGAAACCTTTATAACAAGCACTGACCATGGAAAAAATCAATCTCTCACAGATATAAGAAATAATCCAACTGTAAAAACTTTCTCTGAAGATAAAAAAGGAAAGCTTTTTGTCCCACTGTTCCTCTTGACATTTGAAGTCCTAAAAAAAAACCTCCATAATTGTTTGGTTGACTTAGGGGCATCCTATAATGTTATTCCATTATCTATCTGCAATAAATAAAATGCAATCCCTCTCAAAAGTGATAAAGATGTGATACAACTAGATAGAACCCAGGTGAAAATTATGGGAGAACTCAAGGAAGTCATGATTAGAACGACGACACACCTGAAATTTGCTCAAGTAATTGACATCGTTGTAGTAGATATACCAGAAGCTTATGGACTGCTATTTAGTTGAGACTGATTTGAGAAGGTGAATGGATACTTTAGCACAAAATGGGCTCACCTTTGGTTTCCATTAAAGGGATGCACAAAAATGATTAGGATCGATAGGGAAAGGTATCTAAAACATAGTATCATTGACCTAGAATCCCTCAACGAACCCTATTCGATAGATTTTCCTGTGCTAGGAAATTATTCCCGTGACTTTGATTTCAGTAATTTCCCACCTCTCTCATCTGATGTCCCTCTTACTCAAAACTCTGAAATGACTTTTCAAGATTTTTTTTCTACAACGACAGAAGAAATCTTCTTCTATCAAGAACCTCTGTTAAAAACCACGGAGCAGATAGGAAAAAAGGAGGAAAGTGGTAGGAAAAATGAATTTTATGGTTTTTGCTCACAAGTTTGGACCTTTTACTTTAATGGGTCTAAGTCACAAGAGGGATTAGGAGTGGGGTGTATCCTCATTGATCCCAAAGGTAAATGAAATTTCCTGTTCTGCAAACTAGAATTTGAATGCACAAACAACACAGCCAAGTATGAAGCTCTAGTACAAGGGTTAAAGAAATCCATAGACTTAAACGCTAAAGAACTAAGGTTTTCAGAGACTCTGAAATCATTGTTAGACAAGTAAGGAACATTATATATTTCAACTCTCCCCACCTGAGGAATTATCAACAGGAAGTGCACATACTAATAGAACATTTTGAAGCCTTCAACATTACAACGATCCCCAGAACAAAGAACACTCTTACTGATTCCTTGGCCACCGTTGCCTCAATGTTATCCCCTTTAGAAGACTATGAATCCTCCTGTTCACTGTGGAGATACTCTACAAACTGTCGATGCCCAACAATATTTCTAATTGGAAGGTCTTTGACGGAGATGAATAGATCATAAAATTCTTAACCAATCAAGAAAAGTTTAAATGTATGGCTATTGACGATGAAATATTTCAGAAGAAACTAGTAGAAACCGATCCCCATGTACAAAGAGATGAAACAGATCAATCGACTGACAAACCGAGGTTTCACACAATGTTGAAAGGGGTAGCCAATTTAGAAAACATTTTTGAATTAAGGGAAAGATTTAAGGGATTAACAAACACAAAGACAAGGAGTTATTTTCCCATGTAGGAGACCATAAATCTAGGAACCTTGAAGAACTCTAAGAATATAAACCTTGGCAAGACAATATCTAAAGAAGAGAGGAAATACTATCTCAATGTTTTCATAGAATATCAAAATGTTTTTGCATGGTCCTACCGAGATCTAAAATCTTATGATACTCACATTATCCAACACACAATCCTGTTAAAACCCAAAGTAAAACGCTTTAAACAAAATCTTTGGAAGTGCCACCCATCCCTAGATCCTCTCATGTGTCAGGAGTTGAAAAAATTACTAGATGATAAAATTATCTTTCAGGTTAGACACTTGGCTTGGGTAGCAAATTTGGTTCCTGTTAGGAAAAAATCTGGGGATATCTGTCTGTGTGTGGATTTCAAAAATCTCAACAAAGCATCAGAAAAGGAAAACTACCCAGTCCCACCGATGAAGCAACTCTTGCAGACCGTGTCTGGTTCTGAGGTATTTCCCCTACTGGATGGTTTTTCAGGTTACAACCAAGTTCTAGTTTCAGAGGAAGACCGATTGAAAACTACCTTCCAGACCAAGTGGGGAACCTTTTCTTATAAACACATGTCGTTTGGGTTAATCAATTTAGGGACAACCTTCCAAAGGGCCATGAACATAGAATTTTGGGGACTAATCAACAAATGTGTAGTAGTTTATTTGGACGACGTGACTGTGTATTCAAAGAATAGAGAAGATCACATCCAACACCTAACCCAAATTTTTGAAAGGTGTAGGAAATACGGTATATCTTTAAACCCTAAGAAAACTATATTTGGTGTCGAGGAAGGGAAAACATTAGGTCATATTATATCTCAACCAGGAATTCGTATAGACCCAGAACGAATTATGGCAATATCTCAGCTTCTATTACCCCATAACATAAAGGCTGTGCATTCTTTCTTTGGGAAAATCAATTTTGTGAACAATTTCACCCTCAATTTCGCTGAAACTATCAAACCCTTACAAAAAATGATCTGCAAAGATGTTGAATTTAAGTGGGATGATGAACGGAAAAGGGATTTCACCAATATTAAGACTGCTATATCTCAAGATTTAGTGTTGTGAAGTCTCGACTTTAGCAAATATTGTTTCCTCTACAGTTTTTCTTCCGACCAATCGTTAGCTGCAGTATTGACTTAGAAGGATGATGACAACAATGAGGCGCCTATCTCATTTATGAGCAATAATCTCCAGCGGGGAGAACTAAATTACCCTGCTATAGACAAGCAGGCTTATGCGGTGTATAAGGCAGTGAAACACTTCAGGTCTTACATCCTAAAGAAACACACCAAAGTCATTGTGCCTCATCCCACAGTCTGATCCCTATTCACTCAGTAGGAGATGGGGGAAAGAAGAGGGAACTGGATGGAAGTGATCCAAGAATTTGATCTCGATAAAACAACCTACCAAACTGGTTAAGGGACAAGGATTATGTAAACTGGAAGTTGAAGCCTAGGACAAAGTAAATGAAGACCCTGGGTGAGACAATGAATTGGAATTATGGTATAGTGAAGCTTCATATGTATCCCTAGGGAAGGAGTCTTGGTATGGGAAATTATATTATCTTCTACATCATGGGACTTGCCCAAAATACTTAAACCCTAAGGAAAGGAGAGCTCTCAGACTAAAATTGACACAATATCGTCTCATAAATTTGGTGCTCTTCCGCATTAATTATGATGGGGTACTTTTAAAATGTCTCAAACGAGAAGATGAAAACAAGGTTCTAAAGGAGCTCCATGATGGTCTTCCAAGTGGACACTTACCAGGGAATACCACCTCTCACAAAATATTGAGAGCTGACTATTGTTGGCCTACTCTGTTCAGGGATGCTCACACATATGCTAGGAATTTTAAAACTTGTCAAATAAGTGCGGGGAGGAAAAAGAGAACAACTATCCCACTCCAACCTATGGCCATATCCGGACCATTCGAGAAATGGGGGTTAGATATCATAGGATAAATTACACCGATTTCTTCAAAACAACATATATACATACTGACTGCCACATATTATGTAACACACCCACGACGAGGCATAGAAAAAAAATTATTATTTTTTTCCTCAAGTAGCCCCATGTAGTGCCCCACCTCAACGGGGTCTTCTTGATCTCCCAGTCAATGGAACTTCAAATTCCTGAGCTGAAGTAGCTCCTGCTGGAACCCCCGTGAAACAATTCCATAGGTCTCTTATAAAAATCCTCCTACACGAACTAGCACCAGGCGCAAGCTTCCTCTATGTGACCACCGACTATGACCACGCGCTTATCCAAAGGTGATTCATTACCTTGGACCTTAGGTGTTTTTCTATGGGACAAAATGGATACTCCCTATTTCCGATTTCCCGATCGATGAATCCTCTGGGGACTAGCTCCTCCCGCTAGGCCCCTTCGATTGTGACATTGGGATATAGCGTAGAGCCCAACTACCAAGCGCTTCAGGACTTCACACTTCATGTATCCCAAGGAAAGTTCACTTATTTTATTCTAAAGTTCGATATGTGATTTCCCTCCAATACCAAATATATGGTCCACGCTCTCCCTTCAATCGACGTCTACGATCAAATCGTGAATTCGGACTTCAGGTGTTTACTGCGAGTCACTCCCAATTCTTCCGATCCTCAAACTCTCAAACTCTGGGCTAAGAGCCTAGTAAGCGCTAGCTCCTTCCTTTGAATTCTGATGATATGACCTCCGACTATGACCTGGGGCCAACCCCCAACACTTCAGAACTTTGCAAACTCAAAAGTTATCTCACCTCCTCCATGAAGTTTGAACTCCAAACTTCACTTATGTCAGATCAACGGTCTACGACCTTCCGCGATCCAACGGTCCAGATCACCTATTCATGAATTAGGACTTCGCGTTTCATGTTTTTGGAAGACAACTGCCTCCTTTCTTCTAACTCCCAATTTCTGAACTCCCGAAATATCCTTCCCAACAAATGGATCAATGGTCGAATCTATCCTGATATTGATGACCCAAACTATTCCTTCAAATTCTGAACCACAAATTCTTTAGGATCAAATCTATGGCCGACATTCCTCTCACGATCAATGACTGTGATCACTTTCACAAACTTGGAATTCATGATTTTTCACAACTGTTGGCTCTGTCTTTCTTGATTTCTGAATTAGAGAAATGATGATCCCTTACCACGTGTCCTATCTCAATGGACGGCTAGGATTTCTTCAGCTCCTAGCTCTTTGGGTATTCTCCTCCTGCCTTTTCTCTGAAGGTTTTCTCCTCCATATTCTATGGATCTCTTCCATGCTTCTTCCTCAGTGCCAACAACTAGGATCAACTCCGCTCTTCGGAGTTCATGAGTTTTACACTCTTCTCACTGCTAATCTTCTGAAGTCCGAATCCTCAAACTCTCAGACCTGCTACCACCTTTCAACCTTGACGATGGATAGTTATGATGACTTAAGAACTTTAGGACTTCGTTATTCCACTCTCTTGTGCACCTTAAAAGAGTTAAGTCTCATGCACTTTCCTTGGGATCCAACGATTGTTGGTCCTTGCGCTCAGATCTGATAGAGAGATCTGATCTCTTTTATGCTCGTTCCTCGTTGTCTAGACTCTGATCTGATTGTTTAGGTTCTTCACAGTGCTCAATACAACAACCATTGTTTCTCCTCCTCCTGAGCTTACGCCTTCTTCCTTGACTTGGAATTTTTTCATACGTTTCAAAGGATTCACCTTTTAACTACCTCCTGCGAGCCCAGTGACTTTGTGTCTTGTCTACGTTTTGTAAAATGCTATCTCTCCGGATCTTTTAACTTACTCAGTCTCTAATGGGCTAGACCCTTCTATCCCTTCCAAAGGACTTTTTGGTGCCCTCCTGGCACACTCTGCGCATGATCTCCTGGGCTTTCAAACTTGAAACAAGTTCGTGTCTATGTGCATTCCTTGCACTTTGACTAGCCTCCAGATGACTGTCTTTCAACACTCTATTCAAGTGTTGGCCTGGTTCACTCCTTACATAGGTCTTCCTCCATAGTGTTCAACACCTCTGTGAGTGTCTCCTAAGTTCTCTGTAACTTCGCCTTCGGGGTTTTTGGTCTCTCCAACTCGTGATACTCCTGAAGCATGAACTTTGAATATCATAGATCTGATGGTCAAGGTGGGTGTCGTTTGATCCTTGGATCTACGGTCCATATTAACTTCTGGACTTCAAGACTTCAGGGATTTTTACTTCCCTTACGACGAGCTCACAGTTCACCAAACTCACGAAGTCTGAAGGACTCAAGGGGTTAACTCCCGCAATCCTTTCTATATCCAATGATCACAATGGACCTTGTCTCTTTCTGAATAGTTATCATTCGTTCATCTTCCAAACAAAGGAACCTTCCCTTTCGATACTTCAATATTGCTATTCTTCCTGATCTTTGTTGGATCTAAAAGGATTAAGAGCCTTGTGCTCTTTTTCTTGAACGTAACGCTTGGAAGAATTATTTCACGCACCCCTTGCATTAATTCCCCAACTCTAGAACTTAAGTCATTCCCGGTCTTTGTCTGCCTCGAGGAGAGCCTATGCATACGTTCACTATCTCTCCTGAGCTTTAATAGACTCTTTCCTCCAAGGGAATCAGAACGACTAGGAGGGTCGACATGCGTACATGCAACTATGCCTAAGGTCGACAAACTCACAGTTCGTGGCTCTAGCTTAAGCCCTCACAGGAGGCAAGCATTTATGAGTATATAACATGTGCAATCCATATAAGTTCATACTTGCCTAATCATATAATCAAGCAGACACCAAGAGGGGTAGAGTATAAATCATTAAGAAAACATATCTATCCCTACAACATTCATAGGATATCCAACTTTAATTCATAGCACCCCTATCTATTACAGGTGATAGCCAACTAACTAACTGTGGGTGTTCGTCCTTCCACCCGACCATAGGCTCAGATGCATTCATTCTTAGAACTCTGGCCACTCCCATGCCAAGCTATGATATCACCAGGGAACTCTCGTAGTTCTCAAAGATCCTTTCTTAGTTTCAGCTTCTACTCGGATTCTGTTCTCTGTAAACTTTCAGATATCTCCCTTCCGGTTATGTCCTTGGGCAAAGTTTACTAGATTCTCAGTCAGCATCATGCTCGTGGCCTTTAGTTCATCCTCTGCTAGAGATCTCTCTACGCATTCTCTTCATCGATTTCTATACATTTCTTCTAGGATGGTTCTCAACCCATCCCGTTCTTTCTATAAGAAGGGAACTCCGGTCATCTTGGTCTATCATACCCAATGGTACTTCGGGCTGATATTCTGCAGTTAGGCCATGCTTCCATTTATGGGAGTGGTTGACAATTCAACCACTGGTCCTTTCTTCATTAAATGGTTTCTCTCCTTGGGATCCGAAGGAGGTTTATTATCCTCATCAAGGGTAATTTTTGGGTTATTGGATATAATGAACCCTCTCTTATAGTTTTCACATTTTTTCCTCTAGTGATATCATGGCCAATACTTTCAAGGCTTCACCCCTACAGTCAGTTATTGGAAACTCAACAATAATACATCTACATTGTCCACATGCCTTAGCATGGTAATCCTATTTTATGATTAATTACAAACTGGGGGAAACAGGGATGTTACAATTCCCTCCCCCTTAAAGGAACACCTTCCTTGGTGTTCTTCCTCAAAAACACCTATCATGCCTCTCTCATTCAGTTGTTTCAGAAATCTTGATCCTTCTTTCTCGTTCAGTTCCCTTTTCAGACCTTTAATCTTTGTCACATGTTTTCAGTAATTCTTGGACAACAAGCACATCATTCATAGTCTCATGTGATAACATTGTATAAAAATTCCTAAGATTTTTTTTTTCAAATCTTAGCACAATAATTATCTGTGCGGTTTGTGGATTTGTATCCAACTGGTTGTATTGTTATCCAGGTTCACTATTTTTCCTTGATATACCCATTGTGTGCATGAATCCCAGAGACTTTATCGATCCTTACAGTCGAGGCATCCCTCAGACTTGCTCTGCCGAGGCATCCCTCTGGCTTGTGTTACCTCAGCACAACATAGTCTAGGTGATCATGGCTTACCACGGGGTTCTCATGGCTCAACAATAGCCATTTTTCATGCTTCTACAACTTGACATCCTTCATCTGTCCTTTCTGGATAGACCTCTTCTTCTCACATATTTCCATTTCCCACATTTTGTTTTCATATTTGTTCCGCACAGGAACCAGATTCATAATTATGGGACTTTCCTCCCATAGAGGTTTGGCTCAACATGCAATTGGTCTTCCTTATGGGATTACAATGCTGCCATATCCAAGACTCTTTTCTTCCTTCCCTGTGAAAGTTAGGGACGAAGGTTACTCTCCTTCTCTTGGCACTATAATAGATAGGGATGAAGGTTTCCTTATCCCGACACTGTAATAGATGGGGACGAATGTTTCTCTCCTTCTCCCGGTACTGTAATAGATAGGGATGAATGTTACTCTCCTTCTCCTAGTACCATAATAGATAGGGAAGAAGGTTACTCTGCTTCTCTCAACACCTTAATAGATAGGGATGAAGGTTACTCTCCTTCTCTCGATACCTTAATAGATAGGGACGAAGATTACTCTCCTTCTCCCGGTACCTTAATAGATAGGGATGGAGGTTACTCTCCTTCTCTCAGTACCATAATAGATAGGGACAAATGTTACTCTCCTTCTCCCAGTACCATAATAGATAGGGACAAAGGTTACTCTCCTTCTCTCGGTACCTTAATAGATAGGGACGAAGGTTACTCTCCTTCTCCCAGTACACTAATAGATAGGGACGAAGGTTACTCTCCTTCTCCTAATACCTTAATAGACAGGGATGAATGTTACTCTCCTTCTCCCGACAATTCATTCTTTACACAGCCAAACAAAATGTTAGTCTCTCATGCATCCATGTATATATATATTCAAAACCATGCATACTAACAGTTCATCACATCTATATAAACATGAAAAGGGAATCTCATTCCTTGCCTATGCCTCAATTCGACATACCAAACCTTTCAAAACGTAATTCAACATTTCAAATGATTTAACAAATGTGCCAATATTCATGGCCACATTCATACCTGTAATGCTCCCGGCCATCAACCCCATGGTCGGGCCAACATTACTACGCGGAAAACCACTACTGTAAAATATTATCAATTCTTATGAAATACAATTTCTTAATTACAGTTAAACAAAAAATTACTGCTAGCATTTCAGTATTAATGGAAATAACAATAATTCATATGCACAACAAAATACGTGATAACATTTCAAGAATCACAGGTATGCAATTTAATTAATTACAGAATTACAAAACACAATGACACTTATCTTTGAAACTGTCATGCACCACCAACTATGTGTAGACCTTCCACGAACCTCCTAGCCTTAGACCATGCTTCTCATCACTCTCAGTAGTAGCTCACCCCCGAGCTGGGACTAAGCTCCACCGAGTAAGGATTCCTAGGATAGGCAAGGAATATAGGAAGACACACAGTCACAGGAGAAGGATTCTCTCCCAGGAGCCACTTATGCCCACTTCCCACAGACTCATTCCCCACATGTCTGTCCCACCCTAGGATTATACACCTTCACTATCACCAAGATAGTCCATCGGCTACTAACTTCCCTTCCCTTGGGCTTCAACAACAGACCAGACCGGAAGTCTTCGAGCTCTGTGGCAGCTATAGGACTCCTTCCAGGAGTTCTCACTTCCTTCGTGCACTCTCTCACCTAGAGAGATTCACTCACAGATTGGGTAACCTGCCTCTTCAACAACAATCACCTCCTCACCTAGAGAGAGAGTTGTATACAAAGTCTAGACAACCTATTTCTTCAGTTTCATTCCAGCACAAGGAGAACAAGTGTAAGACTCAACAGAGGATGGATGACAGTAGCCAATTACACTTAGCCAAGGGACTGCGTGACCACAACATTCTACAGTTAAAACACACACAACATGGACAATTACGGTATGCCCAGGGTTCAATGGACACACAAGAGACTCAGCTTAGTCCACGGGTTTACCACTGGGTTTCACGATTTCATATTTCAGAGTTGTGTGAGGTATGATGCACTATGACACAGAGGTCACATGGTTTAGACAACCCATAGAAGAATGGAGGACCAACCCCCAGACTCAGGTGGCAGATCAAGGAATGAAGGGAAAACCCCCAACATGACTTACTTCTTTGGTTTTAACTAGATGCACCCAGGTCGTACCTGTCTCCCTGGGGCTGCATGTTTCCCATCTTGCACACGTCCCCTTTCTAGGAACTTAGGATAAAACATATATTTCACATGTCTTTTGGAATAATATTAAAATATTATTCCCAAGGACTTAAGCCCTCAAGATTAGCCCCTCTTCTAACTTTTCAGCCCCCTCTCCCTTACCTGGGCTTTGTTGAAGCTTAGTCCCCCATCACTCATTCATCGTGGTTGGTCCACACGCATAGATGTTTTTGTATTAATATTGTGCATAATTACATGTACAAAAATCAGGCTCTTGGCCCTCAACACTTAGGCTCCCTGGCCTAAATAACACATAAGCCCACTAGCTTATATAAACTCGACTCACCAGCCTATAAAGAAAAATTACAATTCATAATACAATTGGGGGCACGTCCTTGGGGTATTACAATACCCAATGCACTCTTGCATTGATTTCTAGTTTGTCACACTTTACGATAAATACTTTGTTATGGTGAGTTGGACTTAACCAACCTCTATAATTCAAGTAGAGTACCATAAGATACCCCTTCCACAATGGGAAGCTCTATATATTCCCCCATTATTTTACCACATGCATCTCCTTAATGCATTAAATCAACGTGCTATCTATGAGTAATTTTGTTTCTAATCGTTCCTTGATTGGTCCATGCATTCATGACATATCATCTCATAAATTCCTCCAAGGATTACAATCAGTCTTTACTGCCAGAGGTTCACACCTCCATCATTTAGGTTCTCCTTCTTGAATCATACCCTACTCAGGAATCCAAGGCATACAACTACCTTTCAAAAGTTTCATACATAACATTAATACCATAAACATTTCAGAAAGGATTCTTACCCAATCCCTTCATAGCTTGTGCCACATAGGCATGAATATCACTATACCTGTTATGGTTTCTAGCATCCTTCTAATATTACTCCATCAGTGGTGCTCCATGGGGACTTTTAAATCCCCTTCAACAATATTTCAACAAGAATCTTCTCATAGTCATCCTCTGATTGAGATTGTCCATTATTGGCAATTGTCTTTCTCAACAGCTCCAATATATTTATTTATACACATGACATACATCATAAACACATTAGTCATCATGTAAATAAAAAATGCAAGTACCATAGAATTTAAATCAATAAAACATTTTCAGACATGTCCTAGCATATCTGTATGCACTTCATCACATTATCCTTAATGTTTTCATGAGTGCAACACAACAGTTCTCAATAATTTCTATTGTAATACCACTAGCATCACTATGGTGTCAAAACAATTACTTCCATCAGCATACCAACTTTCTCATCCCAGAGAAAAAAAAAAAACATAATACACAGCAAGAAAAGAATTGAGGTCTCTCCCCTTCTTCCAATTCTTTCTACATCGTCTATGACTTTTCAACCCGACTAAGTTATTTCTAAGGCCTCGCTTCCTTTTCTCAACATGGATTTAACCAAGACTATTCAATCAAACATACTCATTTACTTACCTACTTATCCTCTCTTGTCCAACCGTACATGTTCTAACACCTACTCATCTAAGACCTACAACTCGGTATGCAATTTAGAGTTCTTAGGGTGGAAGTAGAGTTCCTCCCTTTTTTTTCTTTTCTTTGTTTTTGCAATTTATTCCAGGTTGGAATCTCCCTGCTCTTTTCCTTGAGAAGCCTTGGTTAGGCCTCACTCTAACCCTTTTGGATACAACAACATGCTTAGTAGCAAGATATATATATTATTTTGGTCATGAGGGATCATGAATTCTGTGCATCCTACACATTACCATTTAGTTACCGGTATGGTCAATATTCACTTATTAGTCTTTTATTCCTTACAAGATGTTTTCAAAAATGTAATCCAGGATTATTATATATATAAGCTTGTAGCTCACTGCTTAATTTTCAGCAGTCATTAAGGTTGTGAATTTGTTCTCCTGACAGAGTCTTCACACAGTTCCTCCACAGGGAACTCCTTCAACATGTAACTTCCTTATTTGATATCCATCACTATCTGTGATGGCTTCAACCTTGAGTTATCTTTATCTTTTTACGAAACATTCCCTTAAGGAATATAAACATGCATCTTTGTCATCTACCCAAATTATGTATCCATACATATTCTGGTTTTTTGTTAACCTAAATCTATGATGTACTTAACCATATTCATAATCATAAGCCTGCATGTAGATGTCATAGGTATATCTCACAACCCGCATGCATCTTTACTTTTAAGACTAGTCAACTCAGGAGTGTTCACAATCCTTCTCATGTGATTCTCAAAGGCATAATCATTTTCCTCTTATCATGACAACATAGCAACTTTGATCATTCACCCTTTTATCTAAATATATTAGTTTTCCACGAGGAAATGGAATGCATTCCCCTCGGGCTATTATTTGGAACAAAACTTTCATGACTCTTCAGAATGGAGTCAGCCATGCGTCCATGGTATTCATTTAATCTAGACAAGAGCTATGCTTGATTTATATTTCACTCATCAAGGAAACCATATCGTTCCACAATATCAAGGAAACCATATTAGTCTTTATATTAATAAGCTCCACAATGAATTAAACCCATGCACTCAAGAATAATTAAACATAGCTAAGTATTCATTATGCTAGCTTATTCCTTTCCCTTTTTTCCATGTCATTCACACACCTGAACATATCAGGCTTCCAAATCCTCCTCCAAGGATATTGCTGCCATCCTTATGAAAAGCCTCATAGGAACACTCACCACTGAGTTTCCCTCTGAGTTGAGAGTTTGCAGACATTCACACGACCTCCACATGGATGTTGAATCAGACATAGTCATAACCATGTTCCATTTTTATATGGTAACGACTGGCAAGAAAATATTCTCGCCTCAACCTCCTTGGATCATTACCCAACTTATAAATACATTATGAGCAATTATAACCATGCCCAAGGTGACACAATCAACCAAACTAGCTTCCAATTATATCTATATGGCTACCATCCACCACTGTATGTCAATCTGACCCATTGGGATTCTAGAAGTGCCCCAAAACTCCCTTTACCACATTCAAGATCAACAATTAATCAACCATTTTATCTTATATTTAACAATAATGTATAATACCATTTGGACTACTTACTAAGTATCCTAGTTCAAAAATCCAGAGTATCTTCAGGTCAAGATCGGTCTTGACCATTACATCTAGAGTTTTTCCTTCTGTTTAGAACAACCATGGACATAGGCCATTCTCCTCCTCCCACAAGAAATCTGGTAGACTATTTTTCCTATCCACCAAGCAAGGGATGATGTTGTGATTTCTCACTCAATCACTCTATAATTCTACAACTCTGATTATCAGCTTGGTTAGAAAAACCCTGTCCAACAATTCTTGTTCCTAGAAACAAAAAATTGTTTCTCAGTCCACTTTAAATCCGAGAGTTGTGCATGCTCTCCCTTTTCAAGGAATGGTCACCGACTTATTCCTCTATTCATGAGGGGTTATACACCTTTACTAGATTTAACCCTTCATCAAAGCAATGATTATTACTTCTACGGATCCTTTCCATCCATTCACATTTCTATTTTATTTTAAAGATTAGTGTTCTTCAACATAATCCCACTCTTGTAGGACCGACTATCATTTCCCTAAAGGAATGATAAGTTTCCTTAAAGTACTTCAAGAATATTTTCATATGACTTGTGCATGAGCCCAAGTAGGCCAAGTGTTGTAACCATTCTCTGGTACCAATTTGTAACACACCCACGATGGGGCAAAGAAAAAAAAAATCTTTTTTTTTTCCTCATGCATCCCCCATGCAGTGCCCCACCTTAGTAGGGCCTTCTTGACCTCCCGGTCGATGGACCTTCAAATTCATAAGCTGAAGAAGCTCTTGTTGGAACGCCCATGAAACAATTCCAGATGTCCTATTATAAAACTCCACCTGCGCGAACTAGCACTAGGTGCAAGCTTCCTCTACGTGATCACTGGCTATGACCACACGCCTTTACAAAGGGCCGTCGCAACCTCAGAAATCGAGTGTGTTTCTATGGGCCAAACCCAATACTCCCGATTTATGATTTCTGATCGTCGAATCCTCTAGGCACTAGCACCTCCCACTAGGCCCCTTCGATTGTGACGTTGGGCTATAACCTGGGGCCCAGCTACCAAGTGCTTCAGAACTTCATGCTTTGTGTATCCCGAGGGAAGTCCACTTCTTTTCTTCTGAAGTCTGATATGAAAACTCCCTCCTGTTGGAAATACTAAAACAATGAGAGGGGGGGGGGTGAATCAGTTGTATATAAGCTTAAACAATTTTAAGTCTGTTAAAACATTATTAATCTTTTTTCATGTGGTCATAAACAATATACATCATATGAACAGTAAAAGTAAAGACCATCAGTCACACATGAAGTACACACAGAGACAAATTTTTCACGAGGAAACCCATAAAGGGAGAAAACCTCTTCTTATTCGAAATGATAGGCAGTCTTTTGCAGTTCTGTACATCATTTACAATTGAGCACCAACTCAATGTGAGGCT
>SNQJ01S0025506.1:98851-140924 GCA_010110895.2 Picea sitchensis
AAAATTTACATTCTCACAATATATTGCATCATATCCATCATTATCCAAATATATTTAAACATTCATAAAGGTTCATACGTCTTAAAAGTTTAAGTGTATCATTTAATAGTTTCACTGTGAATAGAAAATAAAAGTGTAGGCCTTAGGTAATCCTAGTTGTCTAAGTCAAAAAGTGGTGTTACATACACCCATCCTTTGAGAAACATATTCTCGAGGTGGTCAAAAAAGTGAGGGATAGTCTCGTCGTAATGTCTCAACGTCTTCCCAAGTAGCAGATCCCGGACTATACTTGTCCCATTGGACCTTAACATGGTCTACCAGACGGTTCCTAAGCTATCAAACTCTATGGTCCAATATGTGTAATGGTTCTACCGTGAGATTTCCCACGTCCGATACCTTCAATTCCTTCCAATTTAGTTTATGTGATTCATCAACAACATAATGACATAAAATAGATACATGAAAAACATTATGAATTTTATGCAAGTGGGGTGGCAGTATGAGATGATAGGAAACGGGTCCAATTTTCTCTTGGATTATGAATGGTCCTATAAATCGAGGTGATAACTTTGTCCCCTTCCCGAACCATATGGTACTCTTATTAGGCCTGATACGAATGAAAACCTAGTCTCCCACTTCATAACTTCGGTCGGTCCTGTGTGCATCCGCATAAGTTTTCTGCCTATCCTGTGCTTCCTTTAGTCTCTACCTAATCTGAATCACCTGTTCCTCCATCTCTTGAATCAATTCTGGCCCAACTGTTACTCGGTCTTCTAGTCTATCCCAACTCAACGACGTTCTGCATGGCCTTCCATATAGAGATTTGTAGGGTGGCATTCCGATGGATCTATGAAAACCGTTATTGTAGGCAAACTCTACCAAATGTATGTACTTCTCCCAATGGGTTTGATTATCCATGACGTACATCCTAATCATGTCTTCCATGACTTGATTTACTCTCTCAATTTTCCCATCTGTTTCAGGATGATAAGCTATGCTTAAGTTCAACTGAGTCCCCAACGCTGAATGCAAACTTGTCCAAAACCTAGAAGTGAATCTGGAGTCTGTATCTAAAATGATCTTCTTAGGTATCCTGTGAAAACATTTAACCTCACTTACAAACACACGTGCCACATCAGTGACATTGTAAGTGTCTCTAACCGGAATAAAATGAGCACTCTTGGTTAACTTATCCATTATCACAAGAATGGAATTGTGTCTATGAGATGTGAGCAGCAACCCCACAACAAAATCCATAAAGATGACTTCCCACTTGGACATAGGAACATCATGTGGTTGTAGGAGGCCTGCCGGGTGATGGTGGTTGGCTTTCACTTATTGACACTCTAGGCATTTGGCGACAAAATCGGGTACATTGCACTTTATGCCCACCCAGAAGAAAAGCTTCCTCATGTTTGTGTACATCTTCTTCACACCCGGATGTGCATAATAAAGTGCTCTATGGGCTTCCTTTAGTATGATGCTTCGAATATCCCCATTTTCAAGGATGTACATCCTTCCCTGATATCTCAATAGTCCATCTGCTTCCAGACTATATCCTTCATACTTTGGATCTATTTTCCTCCCACTCTGGAGGTTTGAAGTAACCTATAAATACCAACTGTCTCCTTGGAGTTGTGTCAACACATGTTCCCTCATATTGACCTTTAAGGGTACCAAGGAGAAGACACGTGGTCTCCTACTCAAGGAATCTGCGACCGCATTTTCCTTTCCCTTGATGTATGAAATACCAAAATCGTACTCACTCATAAAATCACTCCATCACCTTTGCCTGGCATTCATATCCCTTTGAGTCAAGAGATGTTTTAAACTTTGATGGTCCGTTTTGAGCTCAAAGTTTCACCCCACAAGATAGTGCCTCCAAAGTTTCAGAGCTAGCATTACAGCTGCTAACTCTAAATCATGAGTCATGTATATATCTTCGTGTTTCTTCAACTTCCTTGATGCATAATTTATCACTCCTCCATCCTGCATTAGCACGACCCCCAACCCTTGTTTTGAGTCATCCTTGCAGACTGTGAAGTCCTTTTCCATATCCGACACTCGTAGAATTGGCACACTAGTTAGTAACCTCTTAAACTCAATGAATGCACTATCACATTCTTATTTCCATTCATACCTGACCCCCTTGCACTGCAAAGTGGTGATGGGTTTCGCTATTTTGGAGAATCCTTCCACAAACCTCTGATAATAACCTGCTAGCCTCATGAAGCTTCTCACCTCATGGGCATTTTTCGGCACTGGCCACTCCATAATAGCCTTTACCTTTTCTGGGTCCACAAATATTCCTTCACCAGAAATGATATGACCTAAATAGTGGATCTCTTTCTGAAAGAAGGAACAATTCGACAACTTCCCATACAATTTGTTCTCTCTAAGGGAAGACAACACCACTTGTAAGTGTTCCTCATGTTCTCTTTCGTTTTTGGAATAGATGAGGATTTCATCTAGAAAGACTTGTACAAAATGGTCTAAGTACTTACGGAATATGTCGTTCATGAGGCTCATGAATACTACTAGTGCATTGGTCAATCTTAAAGGTGCTACGACAAACTCGTAATGCCCAAACTGAGTTCAAAAGGAAGTTTTTGGGATATCACCTTCCTTAATCCTTAACTGATGATACCCTGATCACAAATCAATCTTTGAGAATATCACTGCTCCTTTCATCTAATCTAAGAGGTCATCTATTCGCGACATCGGGTACCTATTTTTCACTATAGCATGGTTCAAGTCCCTGTAATCTATACACAGTTTTAAGGATCCATCCTTCTTCTTTACAAAAATTACTGGTGCACCCCAAGGGGAAACATTGGGCCTTATTAGCCCTAAGTCCAGTAACTCTTTTAACTATATTTGCAACTCACAAATTTCCAGTGTTGTCATCCGATATGGAGTCTTGGAAATTGGTTCTGCACCAGGTTTTATCTCAATAGTAAAATCAAGCTCCCTCTCAGGAGGTAACCCTGGTAACTCGTTCGGAAAAACATCCTTAAATTCTGACAATACCGAGTACTGATATAATGAGGGTCCCTTCCTTTCATTAACTGCTTCCACTACATATAGTCGACACCCTTTCCTCAAGCATCGCTTAACCTTCATAGTTGAGATAAAGCGTAATGACACCCTTCTCCGTACACCCTGGATCTCTACTGGCCTTCCTTCGTTGTCAACACAGAGCACCCTTTTTGCGAAACAATCCACCAAAGCTTGATGAGATTCTAACCAATCCATTCAAATGATTAGGTCATTTTCCCTCAGAGCAGTGACGTATACCTTCAACCTGGTAGTACACACTCCCATGTCTACTATACAATTATCAACACTAGGTCCTGCCGCTTGTTTTTCCCCCGAAGCCATCTCGACTTGTTTAAAGTCATAGTGCTCATCGACTGCCAACCCACTCTTTTCTAATGCAGATGATGAAATGAAACTATCTGTAGCACCAGAATCAAATAAAATCTTAAAGTTGATATGATTTAGTGTACCTAATGACTCCACCACCATGGATTGATGTTCGGCCTGGAGATTATTAACCGCTGTGTAAATCTGGTGGTTGCTACTTTCTCTTCCCATCAGGGCCTTTCCTTCTCTATGCATGAATCTTTATTGTAACTCTGGGCAGTCACACTGGTAATGGGGTTCTCCACATCCCCAATAGGTAACATGAGATTGAGCCTTCACACTGTTCTGTGACTGTCTATGAAATGAGTTCCTTCCCCTGGAACCCCTGCCCCTACTAGCTATTCCTTGAGATGGTCATGGACCTGTCTGCATCATTGGTGATGAACGAGATGATGCACTTGCTGCCATTGAAATCCCTATGGATACTATCCTTGGTGCGACTCTGTTACCATATGGAGGTGGCCTTGAGCCCCCTCCCCTGGAAAATTTCCAAGGGGCCTTCCCTACAAATCCATGACGATGCGAGAAGGTCGGTCTCATACCTTCAGTTAAGTTCATGTGTTCCTCCGCATAACTCACATTTTCCACAGCTTTCGCTACTGAAGACGGTTTCCACATCCGCACCATAGCCCTTATCTTAGGGTTGAACTCATAGACAAAGCATTCTTCCTGTCATTGGTCATTGTCCATATATGAAACATACTTGATGAATTCCATAAACCTAATCTCATATTCCTCTACAGTCTTGTTTCCCTGTACTAGAGCATGAAATGCCCCTACTTGTTGTTCCTCATAGTAAGCTGGAAAATATTTCCTTTGGAGCCTCTCCTTGAAAAGTTCCCAAGATACGGTGTCCGAGGTAAGATGCAGTTGTCTTTCCAAGTTGCCCCACCAGTTCAAGGCATTGTCTCTCAACTGAAAAATTGCTATCTTTGCCTTTGAGGTGGACGCATAGTCCTTTAAGGAAAAACACCTTGTCATGCCTTCCAACCATGCTTCTACGCGTTCAATGGCGTGACCCCCAACAAACTCTGGAAGTTTGATCTTCTGCAGTTCTCTAGTGATGTCTTCAGGTGGAGATCCTCCCCCTAAATCCCTCAATGCTTGTATATTACCCGTTCTAGATGGTGGGGGCTCCACTTCGATCCCTTTTGGTTGTCTCCCCTTTAAAGCCTCATTTATGGCCTCCAAAGAGTGCAGTATGAGAGCTAGTTTTGGCGATGGTGGTGGCGGTGTTGGTAGTTCTTGAGATGGTGCTCCTCTGCCTCGATTCCCTCGAGTCCTAACCGTCCTATATGATTTAACCTGCATCAACCAAATTTGTTAGGGTGAGTTCAAGGACGTTTCACATTTGCACAACTTAACTAGAAAACAGGGTTAGGCGTAAGTTTTTTTTTACTTGTCTGTAAACAGAAGTTACTCTCTTTAGGGGAAGTGGCTAGGTTAGGGATAAAGCGTCTAAGATTTATTTCTTCATCTAAGAAAACTATTAACTCCCTCGTCCGGCAGTTATGCTAGCTTTGCACCATACTAGCCAATTTCTCTAACTTACCTGCCTAGTGTGCATGAAGCCCCCTCCCGCTTATCTTGTTCTAAGTCCTTATACTTTGCGTTTACAACTAATTAAGGTGACTTCCAACCTAATGTCGATGAAATGAGTCCAAGGCTATCCTTTGATGCTTGACTCGTGGTCTTTCCTTGGTGCATTGTACATATGCATTGAATTTTGTGTCTCGGTGGCTGCAGGTGCAAGTCTTGAGGATTGTAGAGTGGTTTTCGAGCATTGGAGTTTAGCGCTTGTGCGCTGTGGTTAGGTATGGTTTCTAGACTTGTGGTCGTATGATGTAGTAAGCCTGAGGTGATGCACTGAAGCTTGGTGCTTGGCTTTGACTGGTGGAATGGAATGGAGGGACTTGGTGCTTGGCTTGGTGGTTGAGGGCTTGGAACTCAGTGTTTTGTTAACATGGATAATTGGAAATTATACTTCGGGATAGTATTTTATGACTATTAATTTATTTATGTATAAGAATTTATTTTATAACGACTCATGTGTGGCACATTGGTGTTTGGTTGTTTTCCAAGGCTTGGACTATGGTGAGTAGTCGTGGGTTCAAAACTCGTCTTCTCCAACAAAATTTAATCTAACCCAAATTTAATCTAATCCCTAAAATCATTAATTAACTTTAATGTAGATTAACTTTACACTAAATAAAACAATTAATTATTTTTTATTTTTTTTAAAGATAATTAATTAACTTTAAAATTATTTTTACGCTAAATTAAAGATAGTTAATTAAAACAATTAATTAAATTAGTTGAATTAATTAATTATTTTTAAAATAGTTAACTATACTTTACACTAAAAAAAAAAAAATTAAACGAACACACACAAAAAAAAATAATAAAAAAAATCAAAATAATTTAAAAACAAGTGCGGACACGCATGGATTCCACGTGCTCGCCTTGCTTCCTCTAGCGCCCCCTATATAAACCCTAACCTTTATCACTGTAACCCTAATTCCTCTTTTCCTTATCATTTCTTCTTGCAAGGTTTCTCGTTATGCAGTTGACCGCCATGGCCTTCTCTCATGGCTTCTCCTCCTCGTGGTTAGGTGTTTGGTTTCTGGCATTGGTCGTTGGCTTGTATTGTCTCTGGCATTGGCATAGGAAGAGAAGCATGAAGAGTGTGGGTAGAAGAGGCACCATCCATACCATACGAGTAGCCATATTCATTCCTTCGGTTTATCTTTTGTCTCGGTTCAGTTAGACCGCATTTTTCATGCCCGTACTTTTTGTTTTGTTTTGTTTGTTGGTTTTGAATGACTTGGAAGGTTCCACCTGCACTATATGCTTGCAATTTTTAAATGCACTATTTATATCTGTTTACCGGAAGTTCAACAAAACTATTTATTTCTGCTGACCAGAACTAGAATAGCAGTTGAGGATTGATTTATTTGCATCATTTCGCGGTTCGTTTGTTTGTTTGTGTTTGGGGGTTTGCGCAGTTGAGTTTTGATATGGGTTGAAAGTTGGAAATGATACTGAGAAAGAAATTCACATCTTCAAAATGCAAGACCCTATTGAAGCTAACGATCTCTCGGACCAAAATACTAAAGAATAAGAGGGAATTGTAGTGTAAGCAATTCAAGAAAGATGTTGCTCAGGTCCTTCAAAATGGCCAGGAAGAGTGTGCTCGATCTTGAGTGCTAGTTTATATGCTACTTGCTATTTTTTTTGTATCGTGGGCTTGCACCTGATGTTTTTTTTTGTTTTTTGTGTGTGCTTGGTATCGTGGGCTTGGTGCTTGGCACTTGCCGATGGGCTTTGTGTATGGTGGTGGCACTTGGGCATTTGGCCAAGGCTACCCACTTGTGTATGGTAGTGGCTCTTGGGTGTTTGGCTTGTATGTTGTTTTTTAACTTGTGGTTGTATGCTATTGCGTGCTAATCAAGCTCTGTATGAAATTGACAGATTCACTAGTTGTTGTTGTGTGCAGACATCTTATTGAGGATAGAGCATATTAGTAGAATAGGCAAGATTGTTACCACTTGCAAATCACTGCGTGCTATCAGAATATAATTATTTTCCTCGAGCATGACCTAGGCTAATCAACTCATTAGCAAAAAGGAAAATAAATTCTTGCAGATTTGGATTGATCTTTGTGTATTGTATTATTTTTTTTTTAACCATTGGTATGTGATTTTTGCTTGTTTGAGTGGGTGTTGAAATAGTTTTGTTCATACTATTTTGTACATACTTTCAATGGTAAATTTTTGAGACATACAATGTTTATAGTTAGAGTTCAGCTGCTGACACTAAGAAAACTGTGTTGCAGAAAATTTTGCTAATATTTGGTGCAAGCAAGAAATTGGCTAGACTGACTATCTGACTGTGAGGATGTATGCACTCCAAGAATGATATGAGATGAAAACAAATGGCTATCTCACCTTTGAAGGGAAGCAGAGAGTGTCCTATGTTGAACGAAGGATTATCCCTAGAATTACAGGTCTCAGATGGGTTGGAGAAATCTCCAGTTTTAAATAAAGAAAGATCAAGCTTTGCCTCTCGTTCCACCCCTGAGTCACTTCAAGCTTCCAGACATGATCAAGCACTGCTAGGTTAGGAAATGAGAATGGAAGGTCGTAAACGTGGTCGGGCAAGCCTTGAAAATGACCCATGTGTTGTGTATGGCATATGGTTAATGTCATATGGCACAGGTATTGGGCTTGTATTGATTTATGGACTCACAGTTTGGCATATAAGTTAGTTTTATATGGCTTAAGTTGCTTGTGCGCATACATCACTTTTTTTTTCTTTGTTTATATTTATATGTATATTTTTTTTATATAGTTTAAATAAATATCTTTTATATATGTCTATTTATACCTCTGTTTAGAAGTTCAAGGGCAGAGCATAATTATTTGGGGAAGCATTATGTTTAAACATATATATAGATCTGCATATATACTAAAAAAAACAATTGTGTGCTTGGCTTGCAGGTTAGGTGGAGATGGAGCTTGGAGCTCATATTTATACATAATTAAAGGGTTTTAGGGTTATTTAAATGCCTGGGTGGGTACAGTTCCATTCCTAAGTTGGGTAGGCGGGTAGGTAGGCCCTTAAGGCTCCAATGCTTCAAACTGAAGCTCTGATACCATGTGTAAGGACCATAAATTAACAAAGCCTGATAAAATTTATACAATTAAACATAAAATTTCTTTTAACGCATAAGTAATTCATTAATCATCATATAAGCATTTAATATTCAACAGAAATTAAATTTATCCACAACATGAAAATAAATTACATAATCATCACATAACCCAACCAATTCATAAATGAAAATACCTCTATCTGATGCTATTATCCCAATATCCGGCTGTCATCTCTGTTGATTTGCCCAGCCTGATGCTCTGACCAAACCCTACCCAAAATCGACTAACCACCCAACCAGATAGGAGCAACCTATTCGGCTCCCTAGCTCCTGGTGCCCCCTACAACAATTCACCCAATCTCCAAAACCAAACTCCAAAACTAGAAAATATCCCCCAAACTAGGAAATACAGTCCCCAAAACTAGAAAATATCCCAAACTAGGGAAATACAAATCTCCAAATAATGCTTCCTCCCTAAATTTTCATAATCCCTCTCCTGAAGGCCTATGCCCAGTCATATCCCCAATTCACTGCCTCCTCCATCATTTAAGGCCACCCACCTTGTCCCCCCATTTACTCCTTCTCCCGTATCATACGTAAAGTCTTATAATAAATAAATTAAAGTCCATTTACTACCTTATCCCCTATCATACGTAAAGTATTATGATAAATAAATTAAAGTTATTAAGCCTTGAATTCTTTATCCAAACCTTAAATGTGTCAAGTACTCAATTAATTAATTAATCAAAATAATTAATTAATTTTGATAATAGTTAATCATTACTCAACTTATACACATTAATACAGTTAATTACTTAATTAACTTTACTTGATAACCCTATGCAACTATTTAACTAGGGTTGTTACAGAAGTAAATGATATCCTTTCGGCCCCGATGGACCAACATAGATTCCCGCATGCCAACACATGCGAGGAACTCTTTGTCAAATGGTCAGAGTATGAGAAGGGTCATCCACTTTAGTGAAACCATTCGATGACTATTAGAAGACAAAGAGATGGGAGCACCATGTGGCAATGTTTTGTTTTACTTAGCTTGCAATTTTGATAGTTATTTTTAGTTAATGATTTGTTATAAATAAGAGGATCGACCTTTTAGAAAGGGTCAATGGTTTTGGAAAAGACCCTCATTTTTGGAATTGTAAATAACTATTTTGGAACTACCTTAATTGGGAAGTCTTGTTTAGGACTGGAGACACTTTTTTGTTTTACATCAAAGGCTTGTGTGATTGGATCATAAGGAGGAATTACTTCTGTCTTTATATCATGAATGGATGATGTAATGAGTAAGAGTTTTTGAATCTATTAATAAGTTAGATGATTCAATATTTTTATAGTTCTTGTCTCTAATGATGGAAAGAAAATCATTGTGTTAATGTGTGATTAATGGTTATAGCTAAGGAAACTATTTTTCTTGCCATCATTTTCTTGCATGTATGTTTTCTTTCGATAATTCTATCTCAGTCAATAATTATAATACCAACAAGTTCATGTATTAGTAATAGGCTTGTCACAAGTATAAAAATCTTTGTCTGCATGTTGGAGCACAAGGGTTATCCCAAGCTAAGCCTTCTTCAGTAGTTAATATTACATCAAAGGCGTGTGTGATTGGATCATAAGGAGGAATTACTTTTGTCTTTATATCATGAATGGATGATGTAATGAGTAAGATTTTTTGAATCTATTGATAAGTTAGCTGATTCAATATTTTTATAGTTCTTGTCTCGAATGATGGAAAGAAAATCATTTTGTTAATGTGTGATTAATGGTTATATCTAAAAAAACTATTTTTCTTGCCATCATTTTATTGCATGTATGTTTTCTTTCGATAATTCTATCTTAGTCAATAATTAGAATACCAACAATTTAATGTATTAGTACTAGGCTTGTCATAGGTATAAAAAGCTTTGTCTACATGCTGGATAATGAGGGTTATCCCAAGCTAAGACTTCTTCAGTAGTTAATATTACCCCCTTTACCCAGCTGGTTTATACTAGCGCATATATTTTAGTAGACTCACCTAATAAAAAAAATACAAAAGAGAATGTTTAAATTGAAGGAGGAATTTTCATAAGAAGATATCATGTCAATCACTACGTAAAGCCCATCGATTATTTGGTCGGATTGACAGATCTGGAGAACCATTCCACTATCAAACATTACAGAGTCTAATTGGGCTTCGGTGGTGGGTTTGGTTCCTGCTATTGAGTTAAATGGATTTTGGACCCCTCAACAACAGCTTGAAGAAATCAGCAGGTCAGAAAATCCTAAAGTTCCACCACCACAGATAAGATCACCAGGGGAAATTTCAACCTAGCCCAAGATAGCGAGGAAATAAGGGAGAATAAGTGTACCAAATCCCTTGTTCAATTTGATAACCATCTATGATGATGAGGAGAGTTCAAAGGTGTCTCTGCTGACTCTAGTATAGATTACAGAGGAGAGATAACCTGAGAGAACATCCACCCTAGGTCTCGATGCTCCAGTTTAGAGATGGATGAAAATTGAGCATGAGGAATAAAGTGCCTTAGACACTGAGCCACTCGACATACCGGGAAACCCAGTGGACAACTAGAGGGATGAGCTAGGATCGGGAGAACAATAAGAAGAAATTCCACAATAGGAAATCGTAATTTTAACAACTGATCACCAAGTAAGTACTGAACTTGCCCTTGATTCCTTAGTTTTGGCTGGTACCTTACCACCCGATGAGAAACAACTAGAGGTCAAGCCATCGAGACATATAGAAGAAGCTCAGGAACCCATCCTTGAACAAATATACACAGTCAAGAGCCTGGGAAATACTCTAAGTTGGGGAGAACAACAAATCCCTAAACCTGTTGATGAGGTCGTCGATATACAAGAAATCGCTTACGACTGAAAGAGGAAAGCCATCATGAAAAGAAACACTAAGAAGAGGAGGCTTACAGTGGATAGTTTGATCCTCATCACCACAGAGGATAAATTGATCAACACATAGCATGTCAAGACGTCGTATCTTATCGGTGCAAGGATGGCGATCTCATATGCCACCCTTGATAGAGAAAGGAAAGATGAAGAGGATTTGGCCACTGTGCTAAATGATTTGGAGCATCTGCGCCATTTGGAGAAATACTATCAGGACTCCACACAAGCCATGGTGTTTTGGAGAAGTGAGTTCCAAGAAGCCTATGGAAAATTCATGAATGAACAACACCTTTTTACTGTAGGGATAGCCAACTTCCAATAAGACATCGTTATGGCACTAGCGACTTGCAAATATGTTGAAAGATGGTATGATAAGGCCCACCAAGTAGTGGAAAGAATTGATTACATCAACGTGGTTCAAAAGGGCCGAGATGCTGAAGAGCATGACATTCGGGTGCTAAGGGAAAACAACATAGATCGGATAAGGAAGGAAGCCAAATACTTGGTGAAAATGGCCCAAGAACCTCAGTGGTAGATTCAAGTAAAATCGACCGATTGTGAAAGGAGCTGGGTCAAGATCAATCGGGAGATGAGAGACATCGGTCTCCCAGAATTAGGCTCACCCGAGGACTTTGTGTACTTGCATGACATAGTCAAACAACATGTAGAACAAGACTCTACATGGACTACAGATATAGAAAAGGTGGAAAACATGGCATCAGGTCAAGTACAATAGTTCATGGAGCACCCAATCAAGGCTCGAACAATATTAGAGCAGTTAAGTGTTAAAATATTCAAGTATTGAGCACGAACAGTAGAATTAAAGGAGATCCTTTTGGCTCCGATGGACCAACACAGATTCCTGTATGCCAACACATGTGAGGAACTCTTCGTCAAATGGCCAGATTATGAGAAGAGTCATCCACTTTAGTGAAACCATTCGATGAATCTTAGAAGATAGATAGATGGAAGCGCCATGTGGTGATGTTTTTTTTACTTAGATTGCACTTTTTATAATTATTTTTAGTTAATGATTTGTTATAAATAAGAGGATTGACCTTTTAGAAAAGTTCGATAGTTTTGGAAAAGACCCTCATTTTTGCAATTGTAAAGAACTATTTTGGAACTACCTTAATTGAGAAGTCATGTCTAGGACCAAAGACAAACTTCTGTTTTTCATCAAAGGTGCCTGTGATTGGATGTGAGGAGGAATTACTTCTAACTTTATTTCATGAATGGATGTTGTAATGAGTAAGAGTTTCTCAATCTATTGATAAGTTAGTTGATTCAATATTTCTCTGTAATTCTTGTTCTTAATGATGGAAAACAAATCGTTGTGTTAATGCATGATTAATGGTTAGAGCTAAGAAAACTATTTTTCTTGCCATCATTTTATTTCATGTATGTTTTATTTCGATAACTGTATCTCAGTCAATAATTGAAATACCAACAAGTTAATGTATTAGTACTAGGCTTGTTACATGTGTGAAAATCGTTGTCTGCATGCTCGAGCACATGGGTTATCCCAAGCTCAACCTTTTTCAGTAGTTAATATTTCCCCTTTTACCAACTAGTTTATACCAGCACACATCTTTTTATCAGACCCATTTAATAAAAGAAAATACAAAAAGAGAATGTTTAAAATGAAGGAGGAACTTTCATAAGAAGGTATCTTGTCAATCACTATGTAAATCCCATCGATTAATTGGCCGAATCGACAGATCTAGAGAACCATTCCACTATCAAACATTGCAGAGTCTAATTGGGCCTTGGTGGCGGGTTTATTTCCTGTTGTTGAGTTAAAGGGATTTAGGACCCCTCAACATGATGTTCTTCCTTTTTTCATATTCTCTATGCTTCTAATCATCATTATATAGCCCTTTTTTTATGGTATATAGTTTGATTGCCTTTGATCTTTAGGATGTTATGAATCCATGCCCAATGAAATGCCTCTGCAGATAGTTTGTTTCCCTCCCCATTTGTTACTCGGTCTTGTTGATCCACTCAAGTATAAACCTATTTTAAATCATTTATATTTTGATGGGTACTGGGCTTGTTCTTAAAGCAGTCTAAGAACAACTCTTGGTGCTAACATTTTTGGTGCTGCTGTCGGTGACAAAGTTGAAGATATTCCTTGGGAGAAAGAAATTGATTAGATCCATCTTTGGATGGTGAACTGATTCTAGACATATTCATACTACATCATTCACCTGACGACTCCACTCCATGAAGAAGGGATCTGTTATTCAGTATGACAAAGGCCATGGAGTCTATCTTGGCATGAAGGTTTTCACCTCTCAATTTTTCAGTTGTCCCCGGTTTTCCAAATCTAGTGCCTCCACCGTTAGAATGGATGGATTACCTTCCTACTTTCAAACAAGGAAAGGGGGACAATCCTGCTCAAAATCTCATTACATTTCATCAATGTATGGATCAACTAGACATACATAATGATGATGTGTTGATGAAAAGGTTCATGTACTCTTTAAAAGGTGATGCATGAGAATAGTACTTTTCTCTTCTTGCTTTCAACATAATTTCCTTAAGAGATTTCCATGTTGCATTCAATGAGCATTGTAAAAGGTATTTTTATAAAGAAATTATTTTTTAGCACTACTGTGAGGAATTTCATTCAGATATCCAACATATAAATTTCTCTAGTAGTGAGGATGGAATATATTATACTAATGAATATGTGGATAATAAATCATTCATACATGGAACTCTTTCTACGTATCCTTCCCAAGAAGAAGGTTTTAGAGATGTAGTTGGTCATAGTATTGATGATTACATGGTTGTAGATGCATTATATTTTGCCACTGATGAACCTGTTGTTTCAAATATAGAGGAAGGATACCCAAAACATTATGAAGAATTTTTTTTCTTCAGAATTAGCTATAGAACTTCATAATAGAAGTCATGCATCAGATTCAGGGGAAGGAAGTAAAGGGGGTCATGCTTAACTAATTTCAGTTGTAGAAAATAATGCTGAAGGGAGCTTCCAAAATTAACCATTATTACCCTTTTTCCTGGCAGATGTGGATCAACAATCTTAAAAAATTGGTGAAGTTGTTATTGATATTCCTTAATCAGAAATAGAGTATTTCTTTCTTGAATGGAAAGAAGCTAGTTTCTTTTTCCAAGATCCAGTGGTTATTTACATGGATTTGAAATGGAGTAGAAATCCTTTTGTGTTCAACTTTTTAAAGACATAATTTAGGAGTTTTAAATATGATCTTCAAGCCTCTTTGCTCCTATATTTTTCCATTCTTATCATTTCATTTGTTCTTAAAGATGAAAGTCTGGTTCAGTTAGTTAATCAATTCCTTGCATGACTAAGATGGAAATTTGTATACACTTGATCACAACAGTTTATTGGTTAGCAGTAGAAATGTACATAAATAAGCTCGGTGCATGAGAATTTGGTTTGTTTTCAATTTTGGAATAAGGCTCCATCCAATGTAATAGAAGTTGGTCTTTGTAATATGTTTTACCTTGTAGAATGGTGAACAATTGTTGAAATTAAAATCATATTCAGAGGTTAGATAAAGCATTGAAACTGTATAGGTTCTTGGAGCCTCATAGGGAGGTCTCCATCCCCTATGGATCCAGATGTTAGCAAATTGGATGCCTCCCTCTAAGTCCATCTCAAGTTCACAAAACACTAGCCAAAATTCAGAACATACCAGGGACCCCTTGACGATTTACATGATGCTTAAAAGGTTGAGTAAGGATATAAAGATGTTATGTATTGTTGGCGCTGCAAAATGTTAATGTTCATGCGTTGATAATTCTCAAACCCATTGTTTTGGTGTTTTAAACCCTACTCATTGGTCAATATTTTTATCTCAAGGTCATCCTATAGTTCCCTTTTGCAAACAAGTTGTATTTCCCAATGATAATTTTGTGATGTGAACTATCTCTATTAACCTTGCACCATAAATTGTGTGCTACAAATTGGTGTTGCGAACCCTCTGTTTTGATTGACCAAACCCTTTCCAATTTTGAAATCTGTCTAAAGCCCAGGTTTTAACCATTTGTTATATGTTCCCTCTCAGACATGAAAAATGTTGTTAGTCCTTCAAAAAGCCTAGTTCAATTGTGCTGCAGACTGGCACTACGAACTAGCTGGTGGCGCTATGAACTAGTTGTTGGCATTGAAAACCCTCTTTTTACACAAATTTGTCTCTTTTTACTTGTCGATAGCTTCACTCAGATTGAATTTTTGTCCCTCTTATCATACCCTAGTTTCAAAAGACTCACGAGGCAACTTAAGGATGCAAAAACTTGGAATTGACAAGTTGAAAAAGGATATTAAAAGCAGAGTTGCAACCCTTCAGAGAGTTGTAGAAAAACCGAATTTGGACATGCTGGCCCATGAAGCCACTAGGAGAAGAAGAGGATAAATCATTATGTCTGCAACTTTCAATTAGTTTTGTTACGATATCTTATATATGCAATCTTGTAAATCTAAAGAATGTTTTGTCCTATGTTGTTATGAATATAATGTTTATGCAGATTATTTTCATTACTCAGAAGTTGTAGCAGGTTTATAAGAGGTTTTCAAGGCTTTTTGCATGGTTTTGGAATCAATTGAGTTGCTTTGGCATAAAAGAAAACTACATGAAATTTTGCAACGCCACTGTCAGGCATTGCAAACTCATTTCCTGTAGCAGCTTCTTCTAAAGAGTTTATCATAAATCCCAAATGGTGATGTGGGTTCTTCTAAAATTGTTTGTGGAGGAGCATGATTAAGGCATTGAATTGATGACCAAAAATAAGTCTGACCCATTTGGGCATTTGAAAGATAAAATTAAAACACCAGTGCACTGCAAACTCATTTCCTATAGCAACTTCTTCTAAAGATTGTATCATAAATCCAAAATGGTGATGTGGGTTATTCTGAATTTTTTTGTGGAGGAGAATGATTATGGAATTGACCTCATGAAAAAAAATATATCTGACCCATATTGGCATTTGAAATATAAAATTAACACATCAGTGCGCTGAAAACTAGTGTTGCAAACTTAGATAGTTATTGGATATTCTCCTTGTTTGGAGGCTTCCACCTATCAAGGAGAGTTCAAATGACTTCTCAAAGATCTATTAGATGCTAAAGGAAACCTGCACCTAATATTTATCTCCATTAAAACCTCATGTAGTGATTTGGAATTTTTTTTATTAATGACTTCCAACAACTTCCTAAAATTTAGTAGTTTGTTGGATTTTTGTCTCCTTGACTATTTCCACCTATCTCCAAGGCCCAAAATCCAATGAAAGAGATGGGATGCGACATCTTAAGAATATTTTGGATGTTATTTTCTATTTAATGGAGGTATCGCTTGGAGAAAGGGAGGATTCATGATCTAAGAGAGGATAGAGTTGGAGTAGCATATTAGTTGCTAATTTGTAAGCCTGAGGGTCTGTTTGTAATCAACATTTCTGCCATTAAATATTCATGAGTTGTTTATCATATTGTATTCTTTGTTTTCCATTTCTCTTATCGCCTTCTTGCTTGAATATATTTCAGTTTTTGAGGATCATAACTGCCATTGATTGATGGATTCATGAACAACAAAGGATTTGTTGTAGCTTTCCCATTAAATCATTGTTTATTGTTTAATAAATTTTTAATATGTTTGTAGAAAGGATCTCTATCTTTTTTCTAAAATTTGAATGTGAGAAGCTGAACCATTTTACTTGGAGCAATCGCAAGCTAGGGTTTGGACAGTTGCGACCATTGCAGTGGGCAGCATGAGCACCAGAGGAGGGCGTAAGGGTCCCCCCTCATACAAATAGATAGTGGTAGACAGAGGGAAAGGGCCAAGGGGCGTAGTATTCAAGGCACCAATGACAGGCACCTCAGTACTTGACCCTGGAATAGGTTAGGAAAGAAACACAGGAAAAAGTGAATGCAGGGAAGAGGAAACAAGAGAAACTTAGAACGAGACACAAGACACAACAAAGACCAACCAGATAGAAGGGCGCGACCCATGCATACCTAAAGCAGCATTGATACCTAAGGTGGTATTGGAGGATCCACAGAGGCAACTTTACAGGGATCAGATGACAACACATGCACTAATCTACAAATTTATGGGATTATGGCCCACTAAAAAAGAATTGCACAACTTGATCAAATATCAATGGAAGCCAAATGGGGAAGTGGAGCTCCATCTGGACTCGAAAGGTTTCTTCACAGCTGTATTCATAAACCTGGAGGACATAGATAGAGTATTTGAAGGAGGGCCATACTTCCATGCATCAGCAGGACTGTACATGCAACCGTGGAAGGAGAACTTCTCTCCAGAAAAAGACACCTTCAAAAAGGTACCAGTCTGGCTGAGACTCTACTCCCTACCCTTAGACTACTGGTTACCTTCGACTTTCGAAGCAATAGGGAATAAAATGGGGAAATATATAAAGACCACAGAAGCCACCCTGCAAGGGAGATACATATCTTACGCAAGAATATGCATAGAGATGGATGTGTCTGCAGCACTCCCAGAAGTGATATGCCTCAAATTCGGGATGAGCAATGGATCCAAAACATAGATTATGAACAAATCCCCCTCTGATACAGAAGATTCCACGAACATGGCCACCTGATCAGGGAATTCCCTCTTAATAAAAAGTAGGAAATGGAAAATCCCAAACCATAACAAGATGAGGATGGATTTGTTAAACCAAACCCCAGAAGCAGAGTAAACAAAAGGAAGAACAAAGCCCAGGTAGGAAATAACCCAGAAGTTTGGATGAACCTGGAAGGAAGGGATAAAACCAATCAAGGAGTAGAGCCTAAGAAGGATATGACAACAGCTCAGGAAGTCTGAGAAAAAACATTGTTATCACATAATCATGTAGGGGGGTGTTTTCCTTATGAAGTGCCCCCCTTTGGTGAAAAGATGGCAAGAAATGGGTCAAAAACCCACTTTCCCTAAGTCTCTATGATCTAGCGCATATGGTTTAAAATGTGCATAAATCTGGGTAGCCAGGATCTGTGGGCCCAGATCTACGGATAGGGTCCAATTTCGGACCCCCCTTGTCATTTTTCCTTTAATGGGTGGGGTGGGTCCGATATGAGGGTGCGCAAGTTTCAACAGTCAAGATTTATGCACCGAAATCGACGACTGAGGTCTCATTCCAGACCTCCCTTGTCATTCTAGCTTTAATGAGGGGGGGGGGTCCCAACATGGCCCCCCCTAAAACCCCTTAATGCTTCTTCCTCCACTTACCACCTTTGCCTCCCAGTGACAAGTGTCCCTCACTCCTCCCCTCTTATTCCCCCATCACATCTCTCGCTTCCCTCCTACCTTTCACCACTGTACACCTATCCTCCACTCTCCTAGGTTTCATGTTCCATTTCCCTTCGTCCCTCTTATCTCCCGACACATGTACCTCCAGGTTCCATGTGACTTCCACCCGTGTCCTATCCATTTTTCCAAGGCACTTCACGTCTGGTGCCAAATCCCCCATTTCTCCACCACCTGGTGCTTTCACCTCAACACCCCTTGTCTCACTTTCACATTGTTGGCACCATCGCCCTCCCCGTCAGATCCTCATCCACATTTACAGGCCATGCCCCCTCATAAAAGTCTAAAAAAGCAGCAGGAACCAAGGGAAAGCTACCACGTCACGTAGGAGCAGAGTTGACTTGGGCCTCTCCATTCTTGAGGTAGAAGTTAATGAAAATAAGGAAGGTGAGTGAGACATCGTCTCCTTCCTTAAATAGAAGGTCAAAAAGGGAAAAACTACAAAAGCAGACTGTTAGTCCAATCTGACATAGATTATGTCTGACAAGAGACTGCATGGGCATTCTACCCCACGTCTGCATGCGTAGCCTGACAGAGAAACTCATCAATGCAAAACCTTGAATGCATGACATGATCGGCTTCAGACAATCTGAGCCAGTTCTAAGTATATGTAGGCATTTTTTTCATTTTTGTAAGGGTTGATGGTTGAGCTAGGCTCTCGCATTGTAAATTTTTGATGAAGCACTGGTTTTCCTGGTTATGTATTAGCATTTGAGACTTCCTGTTTAATGAAAGTCATCTTCTTTCCATCTCTTTGTGAATTATTTATTAAGACACTCGAAATTGGAGGATCCAGTCAAGGGTTATGATGTTGTAGGATGATGTATGGTTGATCACTGCAATATTTGCACCAGTTTTAATCAGTTTCTCGTGTTACCTTTCCTTCTCACATTGAATAGCTTGGAATTGGAGGATCCAATCGAGCTACCACTGTGTTGTTGTAGTTGTGTCAGTCAGACATATTTCAGTGTCCTGTTTTTCTTCCCTGAGCTGCTGGAAGGTCAGATGCCCATATTAGTCTCATCCATATTCTCACCAAGTCTTCCCTCTGTTCATTTTAAACTCAACTTCCTGACGATAAAATGAGGGAAGTTGATTTTAAACGATATTCTCCTGGGTCTTCACCCATTTGACCAACCCAATTTATTCACTAATCGGTATTAGGCTTACTCCTGCTACAATCTAGGAGTGACTTCTAGTGCTAACATTTATGGCGTTGTTTCCGGGGACGAAGTTGAAGATTTTTCCCAGGATTGAATGAAATTGAGCCTCTAATTCTGAAGGTTCATAAGGCATCAGGGCCCCACAAGATTTCTACTATGCACCTGGTGAATCCATTGTGGTGAACCTACCGTTTCATTTGTGGCTTCGAGAGGCAGGCATACGAGGTCTACCCCTCAGTTTCCCTTCACAACACCTGAAGCAGATCCAGAGAAGCTTATCAGAAAGGGAAAGGCCCTCAAAGAATAAGATTCAACTATTGAACCAGGTATTTCTAATATTTTTCATGGCCCTCTTTTAGAAACTCCAATATCTGTTTCTCACCTTCTTATTAGACCTATGACTAGAGTTTCTTGTTTGCTAAATTTTGGGAGTGTTCATATAAATTTTTCTCCTCCTGGTATTGGATTAGGAGAGAGATTTGTCACTCCTATTTCCCTTGATGTTGCATCTTGTTCTAGACTCAGGAATTCAAAATATTTTCCTACCCTAGGTTTTGCAACCCCTCCTCCTATTACTGTTGCTACTGTTATACCCACACCAACCTCTGCTCCCTTAAGCCCTGTAGATTTTTCTTCAAATCCTCTATTGTTTCCTTTTCCTCCTTCAAGCTCAGTTCCACTCTCCCCTATCTGAACTCCTTCTCCTCCTAATTCTCCTCCACATAATATCCCTATGGCAGGAGCCAATCCCCCTGGTAACAAAATGGATGCCATAGTGGCTGCAAGATATTCCCCTCTGGTTCTACCTCAGCCCATGAATCCCCTCCTTGCTAAAGATTACTTGAAATATATGCTTAAATTCACTGGGGAGGAGGACATAACTACTGAAGAGAACCTTCCTTCCTTATATAGTTATGCAGACAACCTGAACATTGAAAATGAAGATGTTTGGATGAGAGTCTTTGTCCAGAGCCTTGATGGTGAGGTTAGGAAATGGTTTAACGGACTGACCCCTATATCTATTGTTGGGATTGAGGCTTTATATAATGCCATCTTGAGACAGTGGGGGGATAAAAAGGATTTTATGTATTATATAATAGAGTTTGGATCCTTAAATAAAGTGGAAGGAGAGCCTGTCTCTGACTTCTCCAAGAGATTCAATAATATGTACAATAAGATCTCTGCTGAGATAAATCCCTTAGAAGCCTCTGCCAAAATCACCTATGCTAGTGCTTTTGACCCTGATTTCTACTTACTGCTCAGAGAAAGAAGAGATACTTCCTTGGCTAACATGCAAGATGTAGCCCTGGAAGTAGAATCCAATGTGTTAACAGTTTAAAGGCTCAGGAGAAAATCTGACAGAGACAAGGGAAGAAAAATATCTGATGCTTCAACCTATGGTTCTTCTGTAGCTTACCCTTGAATGGATGAATTGGAAAAAATGGTAAAGACTCTATCAACAAAGATGGAAAAAATGAAAATGGAGGGGAAACAGACATAAAAAAATCCTCAAAACATCGATAACAGAGGCAACTTCAGGAGGCCTAACAACAATGTTCCCCAAATTATTCCAAGTGAACAAGGAGACAGAGATAGAAATGAGCAGAATATCTAGGCTCCTTTTCAGAACAACCTTGTTGTTGATGAGGATAGGGAAGGAGAAGGGATAGACTCTAAAATTCATTGTATTGAAGACACCTCTGCTTTCTCTCACCTAACTCAATCTGCATATGAAGAATCTCTCATGAACTGTCAAATAAATGAGCTGAGTAGGGGGGAGAAAGACAAATACAATAGTCCTAACAAATATAACCTTAGGTCAAAAAAGAACGATGGGGAGTCTAACATCCCTGATCAGCCTCCCATATCAAAAAATCCTGCTAAGCCTACAACAAACACTACCAAAGAAAAGAAAACTCAGAATCTCTCACCGATAGCCAAAGACCTTGTCCTAGAGGTAAGGGAAATTCCTAAGCTTCCTTGCTTTTTTAACTTTGAGCATGAAATTCAAAAAACCAGAATTCCTGTGCCCATTTCAGAGCTAGTCAAACATGAAGATTTCAAAAAAACCCTCTCTAAGATTTTGCAGCCTGAGCCATCCTTCCATTCCACAGACTCAGTGAATCTCCAAGATGAAAATCTAGTAGTCATCCTAGGTCCCATGGTAGAATATAGATATGATTCATTCCCTCCCTTCTACACGTCCCTGAACATTCATGATAAGGTGTTGCATAATTGTTTGATGGATTCTGTAGCATCTCATAACCTCATGCCCAAAATGGTCATGGCCAAAATGGTCATGGAAGAACTTGGGATGGAATTCACAAAGGCCTATCATGACTTGTACTCTTTCGATTCAAGGAGGGTGTAGTGTCTTAGGTTGATCAAAGATCTAGTTGTGACCTTATTTTAGTTGCCTATGAAGAGTGTGGTCATGGACATTGTGGTAGCTGATGTTCCTCCCAAGTTTGGCATGTTGTTGTCAAGATCTTGGATAAAAAGGCTTGGGGGAAGATTACAAATGGACCTAACATATGCCACCATTCCATTCTTTGGAGGGAACATAGAAGATTGTACAGAGAGGCTCAACTGGCCTATATTTTCAGTGATGAATCAGACCCCACCAATCACCCCATATTTTCCCTTGACACTAATTTGGGATCTAGCTTGTTGCAACTCACCAACACCTCTGATTATCCCCTTCAAATCAGAAAGCAACTAGTTTATTTTCATGAAGCACATCCCCCAACTACAGGTGTGTGGAAAATGTTCTTTGATGGAGCTTCTTCTAAATATGGGGTAGGTGTTGGGGTAGTTTTTGTTTCCCCTACTTAGGAAACCATATCTTTGTCATACAAATTAGAGTTTGAAGCTACTGATAATGTGGCAGATTATGAAGCTCTTGTTTTGGATTTGAGAGTTGCAAAAGACATGGGAATCAAGGAGATAACTATGTTTGGAGATGTTGAGTTGATTGTCCAACAGGTCATAAATATCTATTAGGCCAAACACCCTCGGCTAAGGAGCTACAGGAATGAAGTATGGGACATCATTGACAGTTTTTTCCTAGCCTTCAATATATCATTCACTCCAAGGGGAGAAAACACTGTTGCTAATTCTATGGCTATTTCAACAAGCAATTTCAAAGCTCCTCTACCACCTAATCTTAGGTATGATACATAAGTGAAATACAGGCCCTCCATACCTAACAATGGTAATCATTGAAAGGTGTTTGAGGATGATCTTGAGATCAAAAGGTTCCTGGAGACTGTTGAATAATTTTCAACACTGCATATTGATCAAGACCATGCTTCTGAAGTAGATCCTCATGTTGATGTTCTTCTGAACAATATTGTTGATCACCATATCGTTCAACTACCCAACAATCACATTCCAAAGGGGTTAGTTCCATTGGAGATATTATTTGACAACAATGATGTGGAATTAAAGGGTAAAATCTCAGAAGATAATGTTGATACATTTGAGTGCAATATTGGCACAGAGAAGGAACCAAAGCTTGTCAAATTGTCAAGTAGTTTGACAAGAGAGAAGAGGGCCAAGTATGCTGAATTCTTGAGAGAGTTTGATGATGTGTTCACTTGGACATATGAAGACCTCAAGACCTATGACACAGATTTCATTGAGCATAAGATCCCACTAAAAGAGGAGGCCAAGCCATTCAGACATAAGCTAAGACAGATTAATCCTATGTTGCTTCTGGTCATGGAGAGAAAAGTTAAAAAGTTGTTGGATGCCCAAATCATTGTCCCTTTGAGATATTATGAATGGGTGGCCAATTTGGTCCTAGTGAGGAACAAAATTGGAGAAATCAGACTCTGTGTTGATTTCAGGAATCTGAATAGGATTTCTAAGAAAGACAATTACCCTTTTCCAAATATGGAACATATATTGCAGAGGGTAACTGGTGCATCTAGAACTTAAATGATTTATGGCTTTTCTGGCTATAATCAAATATCAGTCCTGCCTGAGGACATAGAAAAAATAGCCTTCAACACTCCTTGGGGTACATTCATGTATGCTAAAATTCCTTTTGGATTGATGAACACAGGAGCAACATTTCAGTGAGCCATGGACATAGATTTCATTGGGGAAAAGGATAAGTTTGTGGTCATCTATCTGGATGACATCATAGTTTTCTCCAGATATGATAAAGAGCATTGTTGTCATATGAGGAAGGTCTTCTTAAAATGCAGGAGATTTGGTCTTTCCCTCAACCCCAAGAAATCTCTGTTTTTCGTGAAGGAGGGAAAGTTGTTAGGCCATATAGTATCTGCATAAGGGGTGAGGATTGATCCCAACAGGGTGGAGGGAATTAAAACCCTGTCACTTCCTAGGTCTAGGAAAGAAGTCCAGTCTTTCTTGGGAAAGATTAATTTTCTAAGGAGGTTTCTTTCAAATTTTTCTCAGTTAGTAAAGCATATCACAGTCATTCTCAGGAAGGGGAATATTGAGCCCAGGGAATCCTTCGACCAAATAAAAAAAGCACCGACTGAGGCACCTTTTCTTATCAGTCCTGATTATTCCAAGGATTTTTTGATATTTTCTTTTTCTTCTTTTGATATAGTGGTTGTTGTTCTACTAAAGAAAAGTGATGAAGGGATGGAGCAACCTATTTCCTTTTTTAGTAGAGCACTGAGGGATGTTGAGATAAAATATGACATCATGGAAAAGCAATCCTATGCTTTGGTGAAAGATCTCAAAGATTTCAGAGTCTATGTTCTACACTCAAACATCATTGCATATGTTCCTTCAGCTTCTGTGAAGGACATTCTTATCCAGCCTGACATAGACGAGAGAAGGAGCAAATGGATTTCCAAGATCCTTGAGTTTGATCTGGAAATAAAACCCACCAAGCTCATTAAAGGCCAAGGTTTAGCCAAGCTCCTAGATGAATATAACTATAAATCCTTGGGGGTTAACTTCATCAATGTTTGCTCAAAGGATCAGTACGCTGAGTTGTCTAACCAAAGTTCTCAGGACAACTTACCGTTAGCAGAATGCACCTGGTATGGAGACATTATATATTTTCTGCAAAAATTAAACCCCCCTGATGGAATGGGGAAGAGTAAGGCAAGAGATTTAAAGTTCAAGGCAGTCAGATATTATCTTATTGACCAGGTCTTATATTAGAAAGACCCTCTGGGAGTGATTCTGAGATGTTTGAACCCACAGGAGGCCCAAAGAGTCATGTTTGATTTCCATAGCAGCCTATGTGGGGGACATTATTTCTGGAATACCACAGCCTACAAAATTCTCAGGTTTGGGTACTATTGGACCACCTTATTCACTGATGTCTGCAGAGAAGTCAGAGCCTGCATCAAATGTTAAAAATTCTCAAGAAAACAGTAGCTCAAATCTCTTCCATTAAATCTTGTGGTAGCTTCAGGACCCTTTCAACAATGGGGATTCGACTTCATTAGAGAGATTCATCCTGCTTCAAGTGGTCAACACAGGTGGATCCTAGCTGCCACCGATTATTTCACTAAATGGATAGAATCCATCCCTACTAGGAGTGCTTCTCACAAAGTGATCATTGGTTTTCCTGAAGATATTATAGTGAGGTTTGGTTTTCCGAACATAATCATCACTGACAATGCTGCATCATTCAAATCTGAGAAACTGATCAAATTCTGTGAGCAGTTTGGGATTTCATTGATCTACTCTACCCCCTATTACCCCCAGGGAAATGGAATAGCAGAGTCCTCTAACAAAGGCCTGATAAAAATCATCAAAACATTGCTAGAGGACAACAAGAAGGCCCAGAATTCAAAGCTCAAATATGCTCTATGGGTTGATCGAGTGACACCAAAGAGGTCCCTTGTCATCTCTCATTTCCAAATTGTTTATGGGACAAAAGTTGTTTTTCCCTCCCATCTGGCCCTACCTGTAGCAAAATTCTTGCAGGATTATCAAGGAGATCCAGACAATATGGTCATAAGAATTCATCAATTGGTGGAAGTGCAGCAGACCAGGGAGAAGGTAATGGACAGAGCTCACGATCATCAACAAAAGATCAAGGAGGCCTTTTACAGGAAGGTCAGAAAAGAGGAATTTGAGCTGGTGGATTTGGTGCTTAAGTGGGATGCGCTAAGGAAGGATAGAAGAAAACACAAGTGTGAGGCCCTCTAGATTGGGCCCTTCAAAATATCCAAAGTATTTTTAAACAACACCTATAGGTTGCAAGATTTGGAGGGCGAAGATGTTTTTAATGGCCCTGTGAATGGGCATTTCCTGAAGAAGTATTTTGTTTAAGCCATGAGTGGCTCTATCGTTTTTGTAAATATTTTTTTCCTATTTGTATTCAGCTTAATAAATGACTCCATAGCCCAACAACAAGGCACTGAAGCTGCAATAGAGTTCTTGGCAACTCACAGGGAGCGTTCCATCCCCCATGGAGCCTAATTCTATCACATAATCATGTAGGGGGGTGTTTTCCTTATGAAGCGCCCCCCTTTGGAAAAAAGATGGCAAGAAATGGGTCAAAAACCCACTTTCCCTAAGCCTTTGTGATCTAGCGCATATGGTTTAAAAAGTGCATAAATCTGGGCGGTCAGGATCTATGTGCCTAGATTTCCTGACAGAGTCAAATTCTGGACCCCCCTCATCATTCTACCTTTAATGGGTAGGGGGGGGTGGTCTGATATGAGGGTGCACAAGTTTCAATGGCCGGGATTTATGTGCCCAGATCGATGGCTGGTAGGGGGTAATTCCGATATGAGGGTACAAGTTTCAATGGCTTCGGACGAGTGTGCCCGTGACTGATGGCTTGAGGTTCATTCTAGACCCCTATCATTCTTTCCCTTTAATGAGGGGGGTCCGGATATGGGCAGCCACAGGGGCCCCCCTAAAACCCTTTACTTCTTCTTCCTCCACTTACCACCTTTGCCTCCCGGTGACAAGTGTCCCTCACTCCTCCTCTCTTATTCCCATGTCACATCTCCCTCTTCACTCCTACCTTTCACCACCGCACACCTGTCCTCCACTCTCCCAGGTGTCATGTCCCCTTTCCCTTCATCCCTCTTATCTCCCAACACCTATACCCCCATGCTCCATGTCACTTCCACTCATGTCCTATCCATTTTTCCATGGCACTTCCTGTCTGGTGGCACATCCCTCGTTTCTCTGCCAACTAGTGCTTCTGCCTCAACACCCCTCATCTCACTTTCACATTGTTGGCACCATCGCCCTCCTCATCAGATCCTCATCCACGTTCACAGACCATTCCTCTTTGTATCAATCCAGCAAAGAAACAACAACCAAGGTAAAGTTTCCACGTCGCGCAGGAGCAGATTTGACTTGGGCCTCTCCGTTCTCGAGGTAGATGTTAATGCAAATAAGGAAGGTGGGTGAGACATCGTCTCCTTCGTTAAATAGAAGGTTAGAAAGGGACAAATTGTAGAGGCAAACTATCAGTCCAATCTGACAGAGATCGTGTCTGACAGGACAGTGCATGGGCATTCTGCCCCAAGTCTGCATGCGCAGCCTGACAGAGAAACTCATCAACGTAAAGCCTTGAATGCATGACATGATCGGATTCAGACAATCCGAGCCAGTTCTTAGTATATGTAGGCATTTTTTCCATTTTTGTAAGGGTCGATGGTTAAGCTAGGCTCCGACATTGTAAAGCTTTGATGAAGCAGTGGTTTTCTTGGTTATGTATTAGCATTTGAGACTTCATGTTTAATGAAAGTCATCTTCTTTCCATCTCTCTGTGAATGCTATATTAAGACACTCGGAATTGGAGAATCTAGTCGAGGGTTATGATGTTGTAGGATGATGTATGGTTGATCACTACAATATTTGCACCAGTTTTAATCAATTTCCTGTGTTACCTTTCCTTCTCACATTGAATATATTGGAATTTGAGGATCTAATCGAGCTACCACTGTGTTGTTATAGCTGTGTCAGTCAGACATATTTCAGTGTCATGTTTTTCTTCCTCGAGCTGCTGGAAGGCCGGATGCCCATAGTATTCTAATCCATCTTCTCACAAAGTCTTTCCTCTATTTATTTTAAATTCAAATTCCTGACTAAAGTTAGATCAAGACCTCACCTGCTCATGCAAGGCTAGGCTATTTTTCTCAGTTAAAATGATATTCTCTTGGGTCTGCACCCATTCGACCAACCCAATTTATTCATTTGTGACATATAATACTGATGGGTATTAGGCTTACTCCTGTTGCAATCCAAGAGTGACTTCTGGTGCTAACAAACACCAAACGAGCCCACCGAATGACCTAACAACCAGAAGGAACAAGGAAGCTGCGCAACTTCGATGGAAGGAGAAATCAGAGACGACTACACTCCCATGCAAGATGTAGAGGGAGAGGTGGAAATGAAACTGAGCAAAGTAGGCACAGAATACCTAAAACTCAAAGACCTGGTGGAAAGGGAAGGGATATGCCTCACAAACATACTAGAGCAATGGAAAATATAGGGAGTAGACAATGTACCAACATAGAAACTAGACCGCATCCGGTACCTGTTTCTCCTAAGGAAGAAGCCAAATCTAGAGGCCTAAAGTGTGCACATGGGGAGATTGGACACCTAGGATTCAAATTTGATGAGGTACAACCACAACTCTCACCGAAATAGATGCGCTGGAAAAAAGGCAGGAAATCCAACAGTGTAGCCCTGCGTGAGCTTGGAGCGCTACTGATAAACTCAGGTAAGATAAAAAAAATCTTCCCCAAGTCCCCCCCACATGTTTAAATGAAGGTTATAACTTGTAATATAAGAGGCCTAAACAATGCAAGAAAGAAACGAATCCTAAGGAGTAGACTAAAAGAGGAACAACCGGATCTCTGCTTTATTAGAGAGACCAAGTGTAATACAGAAAGAATGGAAGCAATCAGTCAAAAACAATGGTGCAATTACAAGAGGGTGGCTATTGGAGGCCAATAAAGGGAAGGAGGCATACTCACCCTGTGGAACCCACAAGTACTAAGCCTAACAAAAGCCAAAGTGACAAGGCATACACTTACAGTCCACATGCAAATCATTGGAAACACATAGGAGATTTTATGCACTAATGTGTATGGACCACAGGTGCCAGAGGATAGGAGAGATATATTAAGAAACCTAGAATATATCAAAAATTGAGCCAACAATCTCCATTAGATCCTAGTTGGGGATTTCAACATCATCACGTCACTTGCATAGAAAAAAGGAGGGACAAGAAGATTGGATAGAGATGTGGAGGAATTCTTAAAATTCATAGACATAGTGGAAATGGTAGATATGAAAACCAAAAATGGCCATTTCACCTAGAAAAATAAGAGAATGAGTCAGTATCAGGTAGCAACAAGACTCGACAGATTCCTAGTATCAGATTCAATCATTATGAAAGGGATAACCTTAGACTGCAACATCCTTCAATGGGGGGGATCTGATCCTTGGCCAATGCAACTAAAAGCAGGCTTCTAGACCACACCAAAGAACAGACCCTTCAAATTTGAGAAATTCTGGATGGAGCACCTAACTTTCAATGAAAATATCAAACAGTGGTGGAGTGAAGAGAAACCATATAAAGGGACAAGGATGTTCAAAATATACAAGAAACTAAAAAAATATCAAATATAGGCTCAAGGAGTGGAACAAGGACATATTTGGGAATAGAAACCAAGAGAAGAAAAACATAGAAGAAAAAATGAAAAAGCTCCAGGAAACCTACATTTCGGAGGGTTACAATGAGGAACGGAAAAAGGAGAAGATCTAGATGACCTAGGATTGGGATGAAAGGCGCCAGCAGGAAGAAACTCTCTAGCGACAAAATTCCTAGATCAGATGGCTAAAAGAGGGGGAAAGGAACGCCAATTTTTTTCACAGAACAACCATGGCCAGAAGAGCCCACAACAAAATATTGAAGATAAGGGACCTGGATGGAATAGAAAGAGAGTCCCATAAGGACATCGAAACAAATTTGGTAAACCACTTCCATGGGATAGCCCAGGAACCTAACCAAGATAGAACAGAGTCCATACATAAGGTGACCCATCATATCCCTCTCCTGGTAACATAATAACAAAGAAAAAAATTGATCAAGCCAATTGCGGAGGAAGAAATAGACCAAGCACTCCAGGAAATGCCCAATGTCAAAGCCCCAGGCCCGAATGGGTTCACAACGGAGTTCTTCAAAGCTTGTTGGGAAGTCATCAAACAGGATGTCTAAAAGGTAGTGGAAGACTCTATAAGGTTAGCCTCCATCCTAAAAGAACTAAATGATACTTTGATTACACTCATCCCCAAATAAAATGAATCCAAAACTCTCGATCTCTACAGACCAATAGCGATGTGCAATGTGGTGTATAAGATAATTTCCAAGGTTATAGCCAACATATTGAAACCACTACTACCCACAATGGTATCACAAGAGAAGGCGAGTTTCTTAGAAGGAAGGAAAATAATGGACAATATTATCCATGCCCATCAACTGATCCACACCCTGAAGCTTTAGAAAAGAGGGGGAATGATAATACAATTGGACCTAGTGAAAGCCTACGACAAAATCAGCTGGCACTATATGGCCAGGACCCTAGAAGCTTTCAGCTTCACCCAACATTAGATCGGATGGATAATAAACCTAGTATCCATAACAATATTCTTGCTACTGGTGAATGGATCCCCTGCCAAACCATATTGGCCCATGAGAGGCATCATACAGGGATAATCGTTGTTCCCCTTCTTATTCATCTTAATGATGGAAGGACTCAGTCGAAGCATAAAAAGAGCAACTGCAATAGGGGAAATAAAAGGTATCAAACCCTATGAGAATTTCCCAACTTTCACACACCAACATTTCGTGGATGATACCTTACTTCATGGCATGCCCACAGTCAAGGAAGCAGAAGCCTACAAGCGAATCTTAGACGAGTTTGGGGAAGCCTCGGGGGCAGAGATAAACCATTCCAAATCAATGATCTTCTTCTTTAACACCAACCCATCTATCCTAAGGAATTTAGCCAATATCCTGGGCTTTGAACACAAAACCCACCCAACCAAGTACTTAGGCATCCCCCTGACAGACAAAGCCTATAAGTTGTCAACTTGGGAAGGAATAGTCAAAAAGCTACAAGACCAGGTAAACAATTGGACATTCAGAACCCTCAACCTCATAGGAAGACTTATCCTAACCAAGTTGGTTTTGCAAGCTATCCCAACCTTTATGATGTCAGTTTTCCCAGCCCCCAAGGGTATTCTACAAAAAATAAGAACCATACAAAGGGAATTCCTATGGTGAGGAGTAGAAACAAGGAACAAATGGGCAATGGTGGCTTGGGAGAATGTGTGTAATCCAAATAGAAAGGGAGGCCTTGGGCTACACGACCCACAAGTAACCAACGATGCCTATGGGGCGAAGCTCTGGTGGCGATGGGTCAAAGAAATGACCACACCGTGGGTCAACCTGTGGAAGGCCAAGTATGCCTCAGACATTAGTAACCAGGGAAAAATCTTCTTCAGAGGCACCAGGGAAGGTTCTTCCATCTATAACTTAGCATGGCGCAACAAGACCTTGATCCAGATACACAACTTTTGGGAAATAAGGAATGGTATAACTGCTCGATTCTGGGAGGATGCCTAAAAAAAGGAGCCCATAATAGAACAACTGGGCTAGGAGGAACTCCAATAGGAGATGATGGTGCAAAGAAAAACTTGAGTTTACCATTACTGTAAACAAGAAGCAAATAGCAAAAAATGGAGAATCTGGAACACTCTCACCCCAAAGACTAGAGACCAAACCACAACAACAGTTAAAGAAGTGGAGGAGGAATTAGGGAGACAAAAAATTGCAGTCACAGATGGAAATGACCAGCTGAGATGGGGGCATAAAGCAGGCAGGGAATTCAATCTTAAAGAAGTATGCCACTACATAACAAACCAGGACCAAGAAGTTGCAACACATCAATGGGACAAGCTCTGGAACAATCCCCAATGGCCAAAAATAAAAATTTTCTAGTGGCTAATATTACACAACCGAATCTTAACCTGGGAGAACATAAAGAAGAGAGGATTCATAGACCCTTGAAGATGTCACCTATGTGAAGAAAAAGAGGAAACAATGAACCATCTCCTGGATGAATGTCCCTGCACAGTAGAATTATGGGACTGGGTGACATGCATTTTCCATTAATCTAATAGGATTAGAGGAAGTATTTCCACAACTATAAACACCTGGAAGGAAAACTACAGTGAAAATGAAGAGGTGAATCTTTGTTGGACCCTCATCCCCGACATGATCATTTGGGCAATTTGGAAGGAACATAACCAGTCCATCTTCAAGAACCAAAGCTAGATGGTTGGAACGATCAAGGAGACAATAATAGACATGACAAGGGAAATGGTACAAAGCTTCAATCTCCAAATAGGAGGAGCGCAAAACACAGATCAAGATCTCAAAATTCTAGAGGCTTTCCAAGTGAAAGGAAGACACAACCTTAATCAAGTGAGAAGGGCGCCGTAACTATGTTTAGGTGAGCGCAACTGGAAACTGCCACTAGAGGGATCCCTCAAGCTAAATTTCGATGGGGCATTGAAGGGTAACCCAGGATAGACAGGGATGGGGGGAGTAATCAGGGACAATCAGGGAAGAATTATCCGACTCTACAAAGGGAGTTTGGGGAACTCAAAAAACAACGTTGCAGAATTTGGAGCACTGGAGACAGGACTGGAGATACTACACAGGGACGGAATGGAAAATGTAATAGTGGAAGGAGACTCCATGTTAGTCATAAACAAAGTAAGGAAAATCCAAAAACACACCAAAGTGGGAAAAATATAGAGGCATTGGTGCTTGGCATACTATCTGCAGAAAATTTAAGAGCATTTGCAGACAGGGTTCACAATGGAGTTTCGCTGGGTCCGTAGGTCAGAAAATGGACTCTCAGATAGAATTTCTAATGAAGGGGTTGACAAGGAAGGATCAGATTTGGATGCCACATGAATTAACATCCCAAGTGGCCAGTTTCAGACAGACTGTACCCAACCAGCGACAAAGGACTATGACAACATCCAAAGTACGGATGATTGTATCGAGGCTGGAAACACACAATTAAATGAAGGGCAAGTAGGATCCAGGCCGAATCTGACAGGCCACATTTTAAACACAAGTTACAAAGCAGATTAGAGTCACACCACAAGAAGGGGTATGACACCAAGGTCCTATCAATAGAACAAAGTACAAGGGTTAGCCATGGGAGAATGGAAAGGGTAAGCCATAGCCAGCAAAGGATGAAGACCAAAGGGTAAGCTCGAGGGTAGGTATGGGTACAACTCATCCACACATAGGTCCCGAGGGAGGAAATGATTGGAGAACAGCGTGAAAGGGAAAATATTGGAGCCAGAATGATGACAAAGCTCCCAAATGCACTCACACAAAAATAGAGATAAAGGATCGAAAGATACACCTTTACGGGAGACATATGATTATTTGGAGAAGAACACTTCCAGGGAAACTCTATAAAAGAAGAAGCATCAGGGATAGAGATAGACCAACGGACAAAAATTATAGAGATTGGGAAGGAGAGAATAGTAGAAGCAAAAGAAATCATGAAAAAATCCATGGCTTACAAGCATAGATGGTAAGAACGAAGAAAACTCAAAGTAAGAGGGGGCCCCAGGGGGAGGAACTCCAAACAAGCACCCAGAAGATCACTAGGATGGAATAGGCAGCCAGAGAGGCCAAAGGAACCTTCCTCAAGTAGGTTGATACAAAGGATAAAGCAGTCATCGATAGATGGGAGAGGGAAATCAACACCAAGTGCCAAGGCAAAGCCTGGGCAGAACTCATCCGAGAAACATACAGGATAAGGGACCCAGGGGCCACACAGCCTAGGAAAACCCTCTACCACCAAACAGAGGAGGAAGCTTGATGCACAAAAATGTTGATAATCAAGATGAGAGCAGAAAATAATGATACCAACAGGGGGGGAAACCGAGGCCACAAGAAGGAAATCATAGAAATCCTGAGCTGCCTCAGCAACTTGGAGGCCAGCGCAAGAAGCATAGCAGAGGACCAGAGGAACCAAAGCGAAAAAATAGAATGACTGGATGGACAATTCCAACTCTACCTTCTCTATGTGCACCACATGGACATCACTCCAGGAGACTGAGGTGGAACACCAATGATCATCCGAAGGACGCGCACGGTGGAGCAGAAAAAGAAAAACAAGGTAAGGAAGGAAGGAGATGAAGGCCATCCAATCTGCTTGGACTAGTGCAGCCTGAACTCAATATCTTTTTGTTTATCAGTATAGGAGCAACCCTTGTTATATGTTCTTGAGTTTATGTATATCTTATGGTATAGGTTTGTTTTCCTAACGAACTTATGGAGATTGGGTTGGTTTCCCCGGGTGGCGGCCCAGACATCCCTTCCCTTGTGTAGATAGTACAACTATGGGACCCCTAATCTAGTTTCCTTTTGGCATATAAGGAGATACCCCTCAGTCCTTTTTTTGTACTATATTTTTCTCAATAATATAGAATCTCAACTCACTTACAAAAAAAAATAAAAAATAAAAAGGATCTCTATACAATGGATGTTCTTCCTTTTGTCATATTTTTTATGCTTCTACTCATCATTATATAGCCCTTTTTTCTGGTATACATTTTGATTTCCTTTGATCTGTAGGATGTTATGACTACATTCCCAATGGAATGCCTCTGCAGATAGTTTGTTTCCCTCTCCCTTTCTTACTCAGTCTTGTTGATCCACTTAAGTATAAGCCTATTTTAAATCATTTATCATATGATGGGTATAAAGCAGTTTAAGAAAAACTCCTAGTGCTAACACTTCCAAACAAAAATATCAACTAAAATTGAGAAGGGGATATAGAGACCGTGAACCCCATATTAAACACTTTATTGACATTACACAGACAAAATTTTATGAGAGACTCAGAACAGTACATAGTGCACTTAACTTGGGCCAAAGAACTTTCCATAAATGTAAACCTTGGTATGTTCGAATAAACACAATTCATAACACATTTTGTTGTAGATATCATATTGAGTATGGTTATTATTATGACACACACAAACACACATAGATATTTTCCATGTTTTGTATAAAATCCTTTTGCATGAATGCTCAGTTATATTGTCGTTGTCATCATATAGAGACTTTATTCACAACATCTTGTGTACAAGGTCAAAGGGTTTTACATTTTATCAAAAATCTTCCTTATATGGGACATGCCCCAGGTGTGGTGAAATGACATTACCGAGCCAATGCATCCATGTAAGAAATGAGTATTAATTGGGGAGGAAGGAGGTTTCCTTGCAAATATTTAAATATGTATCTTATGATATTGATGGAGGGCATGAAAGAAAAAATATAAAATTGGTTCCTTCCCAAGTATGATTATGTAACTTCATGAAGGACTTCGTTGAAAGACACGACATTATGTTCAACATGTCCATGTGGCTCGATGGTAGGATGAGAATTTTAGAATATGAAGAGATAGATTTCCCATTGGTACTTTGTTATCAGTGGTTGATTTTTTTGAGAACTACACTCTTCAACCGAAAAATGAGATTTAAAGACAATAATATCACTCAAAGAAGGTCAACATAATGGTCTATAACACATACAGGCATGGGCCAAATTGTAATGAAGAAAAAAGAGTTATATTGAAAGAGTATCACTTATTCATAAGCGATGATCGGTGCCATGACTTAGCCTACATACAACATTGTTTTCAGTTTTTATACAATCAACTTAAGGAGAATAACATATAGATGGATCAACATTGGATTTGATCAGATGGTTGCACATGCCATTTAAAAAATGCTTGTGTATTTCAATGGTTGTGTATGTTGCACAAAAAACTAAAGGCACCACACATTTGGAACTATTTTGAGTCCAAGAATGGGAAAGGAGAGCATGATGGAGTAGTTGGATGCATAAAAATAGCATTACACAGTAAATAAATAAATTTCAAAACTAATTCCCTCATTCGATATGTGAAATACATTGTTGAATGGTGTTCTCCGGTAATGGGAGAGGGAACAAGAATCTGTGAATACCAATTACATAGGAAAGGACATGTACATTGATATTTTTGGGAGGTGGTTGATGTAGATCGATCATAGTGTTATGAATGCAAACAATCCAAGGAACTCATGGATTACATTCAATCAAAACATCAGACAATGCAATAGTTGAAATATGGATGAGAAAACTCTCTTGCTTCTATGGCCCATGTAATAGTAATGAATGTGATTATTGTGAATCAACAAACTGGGTTGATAGATGGGATCATGTATCAATCCCCATTGGTCAAAGTATAACTATGGAATTATCCCAGTTGGAGGAGGACCAATCAAGTATTTTAGTAGATTATTATCATGTCTTAGATCTTGTACTGCCAGGTTCATTGAATCCTTCTATTAAAATTTTAATAACTAGCATCAATGTTTTATTCTTTGGTCATTTAGTGGACTCACATGTTGGAACTCCATATTTTGCAGGGTACATATAAGCAGTGGTTTCCCCAAGTGATAATGAATGGGGAATTTATTATTGGTTGGCATGATTCTTAGAGGGAAATTAGACTCTGATGCGATTAGTAATAGACTCCGAAGGCATTGAATTTCTGATTAGGTCAATGGTTATTAAAGGAGAATATCTGAAACAAGATGAAAGAAAATAGAGGAAAGGTGTTTATTTATTTCAAGATTATAAATGAGGTCAAGTGGTATAGCACTTTACAAACTTGGTTGTTGGTACAAACCTTCAACTACAAACAATTCCAAGTAAGGACTCATCAAAGGTACGATACTTCTTACCTTACTCTGAGCACAAGAAGTTAATGGAAACTATCAGTATTAGAAGTGATCTTGATGGTCTACTTGAATGACCATAGGTTATTAAAAGGAATAATTGAAAAAATATTTTAGATTTATGAATTATTGAAATGGTGGCTTCATTTTATGGTTGTTATGGTATTCTTGTATTTCCATTCCTTGGCTTGCCTTGTCATGTTATGCATTTCCAAGCCTTTCATTGCCTTGACTTGCAATGCCATCCCTTAACATGTCATGACTTTCCATGCCCCGCCATGCATTTCCTTACCTTACCTTGATTTTCCTTGTTTTCCTTTCCATGCCATTCCATGCCTTGCCTTGCCATGCCATGCCTTACCTTTCCTTGCCTTGAAATATTCCTTGCTTTTCCTTTCCTTTACTTTCCTTGCTATGCCTTTTGTCACACACCCACTATGGCGATATGAAATTTTCACCTATTTCTCGAGAATCAAAGCACCCAAGATATCTACAGAGGCCTAGTGCAAGCTAGATCTTCCCTCGTCTTCTCCCATGCAATCATGGGTCACGACCACAGGTCAAACAGGTATGGAATCTCTTCATGTTTTGCAACTCGACGCTACAGGAGTGTCAAATCGTTCGACTCTGCAAACACCGAATACCGACAGGGCTGGCGAGTGGCCAATAGGGACGGATCAAATCAAGGATAGTGAGTGGGCAATAAGAATGGGCCATGTCGTACAGTTGAGTGGAGTACAGGTGGCAAGGGGGAAATGCGCCATGGAAGGTGACATGACAGGAGGGGGCCCCACTTCACACACCACACCATTCCACGCCCCCCCCCCCAAAATTAAATTCAGAATGGCAGAGGGGGTCCGAAATTCATCTGAATGTCGTTGATCTAGGCACTTTAATCATGACCGTTCGAGAGATGTGTGCTCGATTCTGGACCCCCCCCTCCCCACTTGGGGAAGAATGACAAGGGGGCTCCAGAATGAAACCTCATCCATAGATCTAGGTGCACAGATCTTGGCTGCCCATATGTTCTTGCCATTTATCCAATTTTGCATTTTCACCCCAACTTAACGCCTGCGTCTCTTCCTCAAATCTAACGATCGCCACAGACCCTAGATCCTCCGAAAGGATCATGTTCATTCATTGCTTGCAAATGTTGAGAGGGGTCAAGGAACTATCATCCACGTTCCTTCCCCCACATCTAACGGTTGTCACAGACCCCGAGATCCTCTGAAAGGATCACTTCCATTCATCGAGACTTAATCCACATGCTAGCATTTTGGGAGTTCACAAGTCTAGATTTCATGACTTGTGAGCACAAGGGAAACATACCCTTCGGTATTTCGGGTACCGAAACGCCAAAGTGTTGAATAGGCTTCGATCAACAATTATCTCTCTGGGCTAAACCTTGGCCCATATGACCACTTCTCATATGACCACCATCTTATTCCCTTCGGGACTTATCCCGATGAGAGCCCGACCTCTTGTCAACAGGACTCCCGAATCCCCAATTCCTGATTTCCCGAAATGGGTAATCTCGCAACACGTGGCCTCCTTTAATCGGACTGTCCAGATCTATTTTGGGGTTTCCACCATGGAACATCCCGATCTCTTGTCACCAGGACTCCTGAGTCCTCGATTCCTGATTTCCCGAAGTGGGAAATCTGGCGACACGTGGCCTCCTTTAATCGGACGTTCCAGATCTATTTTGGGGATTTTCACCCCTATTCATGAGGGCTTAAACCTCATATATCTCCCTACAGATTCAATGATTTTCAGATTTTCTAGCTAATATCTGATGGTTCAGATTGGTTCCCATGCTATGCACTCTTCCATGATTTCCTAGATGTGGAAAAATGAACGGTCCAGATCTCTTATGGACCTTGGAGATCTATGGTCTTGATTTCTTCGCTACCCATGAAGACAAAGGAAAAAAGGGCTTATCCCTCGTATATCTCCTGACATATCTAACGGTTTTTCATTTTTTCAAATCGAGATCTGATGGTGCAGATCGGTCTCCATGCTGTGCACTCTTCCACAGTTTCCTACACGTGGAAAAATAAATGGTCCAGATCTCTGGTGGACCTTGGGGATCTACGATCCCGATTTCTTCACCACTCATGAAGACATAGAAAAAAAAAAGGGTAAGGTGTTTAACGTCCTACTTTCTTCTACCAATCTAACGGTCATGAGTGATCATAGATTTCTTGACGAGATCCCGTCAGTTGATCGACACCTATCCCTACGCTACCATTTCGGGATTTCAAGAGGGTCATACCTCCTCGTACAGGGTTACTAAGGCCTCATGCCTTCAAATCCCTTTTCCAGGTTCTTGATGAGATTTTCAAGGAGGGTGTCTCTACAGGTAGGTTTACCCAGGGTACTACCTGAGGCACATAAGGGTATCAACCTCCCGAGAACAGACTTAAGGTATGAATTAAATCAGTATGCATATAAGTAGCGTTTTATGAAAACATAAGCCATATGTAGTATTTCCATTATAAACATGCAATCACCATTTCTAAATCAAACACCACACAGGTAGTCTTATACTCAACCATTCATAAATTTCTCAAACTATGAACATACACATTAGTATATAAATTTCAAGATGCAAGATGTAAAACACTTATAAAAAATAACACCAAATGTGATTGCAACTGCTAAGAGGGGTGCTCGTTTCCACCCAACCATAGGCTCAGTGACTCTCAACGGATTTACCACTAGCCACCCCCGAGCTGAGACCATGATGCTGTGAGATTGCGTCTCTATTTTCCAGTGACCAAGAGTAAAGGTTACTCTCCTTCCTCTCTGCTATCACTCACTCTGCATATCACCAGAGTTTTTCCAGGGTTCTCCTCCTCTTTCTTCCCTGCATTCCCTCACGTCTGCCCGATAGTGACTCCCCTTTCGTGTCTCCCTCACGCCTTTTCCTCTTGTGAGGTTGCGTGTGGCATGAATTTTCACGCACTGGTCAGGCCTGAGACTCCTACGGATGGGTGGTTCACCTCCCCCATCCCTCATTAATTTATGAGGAGCCATCTACCTACCAGCCCGTGAGACATCAAATTCGGGCCAGCGAGACGCTCTTGGTTCTCCGGGCCAGTGAAGACCAAATACGGTATTGGTTTTCGGTGGAATTTAACGCCACCTTTCCAGGTACCTTCCACCACCTTTCTTCAACCATCCTGGTCTCTTTTTCAACACTTCCCCTCTCAGCAGTCCTGCAATATACATTCATTATATTATTTACATTCATCAAACTTTTTCATAAGGTCCATTGACATCATACATTCACATTTCTGAGTTTTCCATGGTTCTTGGCCAGTATAGTTATTTTTACAGACTGGGGGAAACAGGGTGTTACAATTCCCTCCCCCTTAAGGGAAAATCATCCTCGATGTTCTTATCTATCAACATGAAATGTATGTACAGAAGTAAACAAATTCAGATATGCCTATTTCATGGCATCCTCCATTTCCCATGCAACCTCATCTGGGCCAAAATGTTTCCACTGCACCTTGACTTGTGCAATGGTTTAGTTCCAGAGTAGGGTTTCCTTTCTGTCCAGTATGCACTGGGGTTCTGGTAGAAATTCTCCCTCTAGTTCCACCTGAATCACAGACCAATCAATTATATGGTTAGCATCATGTACATATTTCTTCAGTAATGAGACATGGAAAATATTATGTGCTTTGACAGTGGGAGAAAGTGCTAGCCTATAGGCTACAGGTCCCAGTCTATCTAGAACCTCAAAGGGTCCACAATACTGAGGTGCCAACTTGGCAGAAGATCCCATTTTCAAGGAACTCTTCCTGGGCCTAACTCTGAGATATACATGGTCTCCTGTCTTGAGCTCTCTTGGAGTTCTCTTTTGGTCGGCATAAATTTTCTGTCGGTTCTGAGCAACCTTCAGGTTTTGTTTTATCTGAGTCACCTGCTGTTCCATTTCTTTCAACATGTCAGGTCCAAAATGAATTCTGTTTATAGGATTACTCCAGCTGACTGGAGTATTACACGGCCTACCATAGAGGGCCTCGAAGAGACTCATCTTTAAGGATGCTTGGTAGCCGTTTTTGTAGGCGAATTCTACCAGTGGCAGGTAGTCTTCCCATTTCTTGGGTTGATGCATTACATGCATCCTTAACATGTCTTGTAATACTTGGTTCACTCTTTCTGTCTATCCATTGGTTTGAGGGTGATAGGCAGTGCTAAACAACAACTTGGTCTCTAAACCAACCATCAGTGATTTCCAAAAGTTGGAAGTGAATTTTGTGTCTCTGTCAGACACGATCTCTTTTGGCATACCATGCAGTCTGAATATCTCTTTCATGAATACCTGGGTGATGTCGATTTATTTTCAAGTCGATTTGATGAGAATGAAATGAGCAGACTTGCTCAATTTATCCACCACTACCATAATGGCGTCGTTCTATTTGGTCGATGTTGGTAATCCAGTGATGAAATCCATGGAGATGGTCTCCCATTTCCATTCTGGGATTGGTAAAGGTTACAATAGTCTTGCTAGGTGTCGATGTTCTGCTTTAACCTGTTGGCATTCTATGCATTTGGCCAAGTATTCGGGTATGTCTTTCTTCAATCCAGGCCAATAAAATTGTTTCCTGGTGGCAGTGATCATCTTCTGGTATCCTGGGTGACAAGTATAGGGTCTTTTATGTAGTTCATCCATATTGAACCTCTTCAAGTCGTCACAATTTGGAATATACAGTCTATTTCTGTAAGTGAGCAGACCTCCTTCGGTTATCTGTTAGCCTTCATATTTTACTCCGATGGGTTCTTGCTATAGGTATAGGGTCACTATCTGAACGAAGGGATCTGTCTCTTATGCATTTCTGACTCTTTCCTTGACATCCGTCTCATAGGTGCTCACCGTTGCTAGGTGAACTGTTTTCATTCTTCTGCTAAGGGCATCGACATCCCTATTTTCTTTTCCTTTAATGTGTTTGATTTCAAAATCAAATTCGCTAAGGAGGACCATCCATCTAGTCTGTCTGGCATTGATCTTCGGTTGGTCAAACAAATATCGCAATCCACAGTGATCTGTCATAAGTATAAATTTCCTTCCCAGGAGGTAATGCCTCCACATTTTCAAGGCATGCACTATGGCAGCCAGTTCTAGATCATGGGTCACATAGTTGACTTCATGCTCGTTCAATTTTTGGGATTCATAGCAGATCACACTTCCTTTCTGCATAAGGAATCCTTCGAGCCCTTCCTTACAGGCATCTATGCACAGGAGGAAGTCAACTTCTGGGTTAGCGATTTTCAACACGGGGGCATGGGTCAGTAGATGTTTCAGGGTTTGAAATCTTTCTTCACACTTTTGTGTCCACATGAATTTTGTCCCCTTCTTCTGGAGGGCAGTGATTAGAAAACCAATCTTGGAGAATCCTTTTATAAATCTCCTATAGTATCCCGCCAATCCCATAAAGGATCTGATATCTGAAACATCCTTCGGGGTAGGCCATTCCATGATAGACCTGATTTTGTCAGGGTCTACTGCTACCCCTTCTTCGGACAGAACATGACCCATGTAATGTATTTGCTTCTGGAAAAAGTCACATTTGTTAAATTTAGCATAGAGTTGATGCTCTCTGAGTACTTGCAGCACAAGTCTAAGATGTTGTTGTTGGGTATTCTACCCTACGGACTAGCAAGCTAGGGTTTTAAACTTGCATGCAGATCATGACCCTTCATAAGCTACTTTTAACCTCCTACCCAAATCTGAAACCCCTTTTCTCAGGCAAACATGAGAAGAATCAACTAACCTTTTT
>SNQJ01S0025507.1:0-17079 GCA_010110895.2 Picea sitchensis
GCAATGATATTGTAGAGTTTGTTTATATTCTGATCATGTGTCACTTAGTTATGATGTCATGTGTTTTTGCATTGATATGAATTAGGTGATGTTGTTAATTTCTTATTTGTTAAAAAGAAAAAAGAAAAATATTTCCTATTGTACTTCGCTATTCATAGGCATAACGAAGGGGTCGTTACAACTAAATAGAGAAGGTATACCTCTTATGATCGAATTTGTGTTTATCTCAACATATCAAAGCCCCTCCTTGGTTCCATAGCCCTTGAATACCATGATGAGGATTGGTCTCAAACTATTGACTATGATAACATACCATTCTGATGTATAAAATGACATGAGCATAGGAATTTGTTCAAAGAATTCTCTTTGAACATTGTTGAAAGAAAGGCCGACAATCCTAAAGAAAACAAGTCAGGGGACAGATTCACCTAGGTAGCAGGAAGACAACGCTAAACAACTAGGAAAACTGTGCAGAAATCCAACAAAGAATCCCCCTCCAACAACTCCTTCAACATCCCTTAGCAACTTCCAAAATATGTGGATGAGCCATAACTACCTCCTCAAGGAACAACCACCCACAACAATGCAAAATACAACCCTTCCAACACCCCTATCTTGGAGTATATCCCCTCCTCTTCCTATTCCCATGCCAAATATGGTGAAGCTTATGACCCCAAAGAAGGAGACACCGAAATGTATCTAGAGGACCAATATCTAGAGGGAGTAGACCTTGTACACCTTCACTCTAGATCACAAGCAGAAATTGTACACCTTCACTCTAGATCAGCTTCGCAAGGTGCATAAAGTCTTCCTAAACTCCTTAGTGGGATCTGTAGCCAGATCCACCACTAGCTCGGGCATACAACACATCCAACATAAATAAAAACACAAGCCTCAAAAGGATGAGAAGAAAAGAGGAAGAAAATCCACCCAGAAACTCATACAGGAAATCAGTCACTTCATGGTAAAATCAGGTCAAATACATCTCAGTTTTGATATCTTTCCCCCTCTCACCTCTCCATCCTCATCATGAAGCTTATCTCTTGGAATATACATAATCCCAATGGTCGTAGTAAGCAAAGTCTTCTACAAGATCATATCATAACACATCAACCTGATATTATTTTACTTCAAGAAACAAAATGTGCTAGGGAATAAATTAATCAAATCCTTTTTAGATGTTGGAAACAAGGGAAAATGATGACCATTGATTCCAAGGGAGAGAATGGTGGTTTGGCCATCCTTTGGAACCCCAAAACCATGCTTCTCAAGAAATTATTCACCACTAAATGGAAAATCTCAGCGAAATATCAACCCATTGGCTCCAATAAGCCAGGCTTCCTTAAAAATGTTTATGAGCCAACCACGATGGGGGACAAGCTCAATTTCATTCAAAATTTTAATCATCTTGATAACCTCACCATCGATCATATTTGGATGTTGGTGGGGGATTTCAATATGGTATGCCACCTAGACGGAAAGAGGGGTGGCACTCACAGACTTGAGGCATAAAGTGGGAACTTTAAAGCTTTGATCGACAAGCTCGGTCTCATAGATATGGAAACCCAAAATGGCCTTTTCAGCTGGTAAAACCGATGTTCAGGCTCCCAACAGGTTTCATGTCGTATGAATCGATTCCTCATTTTATAAACCCTCTTAATGGATGGCCTAGTGATGAACGCTAGCATCTTGGACACCTAGGGATCTGACCACTGACCTATAAATCTCTCACTGGATTTCTCTAGCTCTTCTAGATGAAAGCCATTTAGATTTTATCGTTTTTGGCTTGACCACCCTGAATTCCAAGCTCTAGCTCCGAAACAGTGGAGGGAAGCCACCATCTCATATGGTTCCAAAATGTTATGTTTTTAGCAACGACTAAAAAAATTTAAGAAAATCCTTAAGCTTTGGAACAAACATAACTTCGGGAATATTATTGAAACCCAGAGAAACTTGCATGATCAAATGAAACTCATCCAGATCTAGATAAGGAATCTTGGCCTCACATAGGATCTCAAAGTGCAAGAAACTCTACTCAAACAACATTTGAAGTAAAGGAGGTCTCAAGAGGAAGTCCTGTGGAGGGAAAAATCTCGAACACACTGGATTCAAAAAGGGGAATGAAACACCAATTTCTTCTACCGAGTGATGATCCAACACAGAAAAAGTAATCACATTACGCACCTCGTCACAGAGTAAGGACAAACTCTGAAAACACATGAATATCTTCAATAGGAACTAGTCTCTTGTTATCAAGATCTGTTATCCGAACCCCCTATTGAAAAATCCCCCGACATTGAAAAGATCACCCAACACATCCCCAGTCTCATAACTTGAGAGCATAATTAATCTCTCTCCAGACCAATGACTATTGAATAAGTAGACCTATCCCTACAAAACACCCCCAAAGGAAAATCTCCAGGTCCATATGACTTCAAGGTCGACTGCTTTCACTTATGTTACGTGGAAAATGTCTCTATGGCTAGGGTGAACCACATTAGACAGAAATGACTACAGAAATCAACTCCCTTCTCAAGTATTCTATGAAAAAAAATATGCTAGCAAGACAAGATAAAAGGCCTACTTCGTCCAAATGTTCGATGAAGTGCGCCATTGAGCACTTGACTCAAAGCAATATACCTGCAACTAGTCCTCAAAAACCAAGCAAAGAAAGCATATGGTGATATTATATAATGTTAGCACATTCAATAGCTTAATCCATTAATAAACATGAAAAATACACCCATGGAATAATAATTCAATATATTTTCAAGATATCAATTGGATGGGAAAAGAGTTTTTCTATTAATAAATGATCAGCAGAAGTGAAAATGTTACAGACTTTCATGTCAGCACGGTTCGAAATCGAGAAACTAGGTTCCCTCCAGCTGGGCCTCCACCACTTCAATCCTCCACCAAAGGCAATCTCATAAGAGAGAAACAATGAGGTTCTCAATCAATAAGGGAAGATCTTGGGGGTTGAACACTGTGTTCAGAATTAAAGAACAAAGGGATGTAGACTCAATATGAAGTAAATAATTTCTCCAGAGTAACTTTTCTCTCAAAGTTGAATTCTTTCCCCTTTTCCATTGCTCCGAATTGACCCATTTGTAGCCTTCAAAATGGAACTAAAGGGTCAATTCATAATGTTTCCAGTATATGGAAGGCCAAGGATCATAGATCTCTTGTCGTGACACATAAACCTACCATTAATTTTTATTTTTTGGCACAAATCCTTATGAACGCAGGATGTAGTGGAGCGACCTACATATACACACTTTTTTTATTAGGAAAGATGCGTACATGTGGAAAAATATTTATTTTTGGCTCTAGATTTTATAAACATGGAAGATAAATCTGGATGGGGAAATGGAAGAAGGCGTTATGAGGAAGATTACATAGAGTGAGGAAAATATTGCTATAACACCAGAGAAACCTGCATGATGAAATGAAACTCATCCAGATCTAGATCAAGAATCATGGCCTCATGGAGGATCTCAAAGTGCCGAAAACTCTACTCAAACAACAATTCGAGGAAAGGTGGTCTCAAGAGGAAGTCATGTGGAGGGAAAAATCTTGAATACAATGGCTTCAAGAAGGGGAACGAAACACCAATTTCTTCTACCGAGTGATGATCCAACACATACAAAGTAATCACATTACGCACCTTGTCACAGAGTAAGGAAAAAATGTCAAAACACATGAAGATCTTGAGTAGGAACTAGTCTCTTATTACCAAGATCTGCTATCTGAACCCCCTATTGACAAATCCCCTGACATAGAAAAGATCACCCAACACATCCCTAGTCTCATAACTCAAGAGCATAATTAAGTTTTGTCTAGACCAATGATGATTGAATAAGTAGACCTAGCCCTACAACACACCCCGAAGGAAAATCTCCATGTCTGGACGACTTCACGGTGGATTTTTTTCACTTATGTTGGCCCATGATTCAAGAGGAAGTTTGGGACATCATCGAAGATTCTCACATCTTTGGTCAGGTTCTCCCTACTCTTAATGCCACTTTCCTAACCCTCATCCCCAGATAAGAACAAGTCACTCATCCTAAACAGTTCATACCAATTTCTCTTTGCAATGTAATCTATAATTTGTTAACAAAGGTAATTGCCCGACGCATCAAACCGCTCCTGCCACTCATCATTTCCCCTGAGTAGTCAGGTTATGTTGAAGGCATGTAAATTCTCGAAAGCATCATCCTTTCCCATGAAGTCATGCACTCTCTTCAGAGCATCGATACTATAGGTATGTTATTAAAGTTAGATCTTTCCAAAGATTTTGATAAACTCAGTTGGGCTTACATGAAATTAGTTCCTCTTTCTTTTGGCTTCGCTACGAACTGGGTGGACTGGATTCTAAATATCACTTTTTCCTCTTTCTTCTCCATTTTGATCAATGATGTTTCTTCCCTCCCCTTCTCTCCCTATTGTGCAATACGACAAGGGGACCCCCTATCCTCCTTACTTTTCATCATCATGGCAGAAGGCCTCAGTCGCTTCATCAAGGATTCCCTAGAAGATAAGTCTCTAGATGGACTCCCCCTTTATGAGATGAATCCCCCAATATACCATAGCTATTTTTTTTATGACAACCTAATGTTAATTTCCCCCACCATCCGTGAAGCCTTGTGTATCCTCTTTATCCTACAAAAATTATGCGGAACCTCAAGAATGGACATTAATAAAGAAAAATCCCAGTTCTTCTTTTTTAACACCCATTTACCTATTCATCTTCATATCACCAACATACTCAGATTGACGTGTAGCTCCCTTCCATCCAAATACCTTGGAATTCCACTCATTAATAAATCTCTTCGAAATAGCTCCTGGGAGGGGCTCCTTTCTTCCATGGGAAAAAGACTCTCCTCCTAGACCTTTTGAACACTCAACCTTCCCAAATGCCTCATCCTCCTAAAATTAGTTCTTCAAACCTTGCCTATTTATTCCTTCTCTGCTTTGGCTGCCCCCAATTGTATTCCTACAACCATCAAGACCCTTCAAAGAAACTTTCTTTGGAAGGGAGAAAATATGGAACGAAAAATAGCTTTGATCAGCTCAGAAAAGATATGAAAACCAAAATTAAAAGGTGGTCTTGGCTTAAGGGACCCCACCACTCTCAACAAAGTTCTCAGTGAGAACATTTGGTGGATATGGTTGAAGAGACCTAAGGACCTCTGGGCTAGACTTTGGAGGAATACATATGCTCCACATATTTCCAAAAGCCAATTTATTAGATGGAATGAAAAAACCCAAGGATTCTTGATCTCGAACACTGCAAGACAGGGCCACTCTCTGATCGTTGATCATGATTTCTAAGAAATATGGAATGGAAGGACAACTTCCTTTTTGCATTATTTGTGGAAACAATGGCCCTCCTTAACAAATAACTCCATGGGAGAGAATATTCTTCCCCCCACCACTTAGGATGGTCTAATCAAAGTCGTGAACTATTGGAAAGAGGACCCCCCTCACTCAACTTGGCATCATTATAATTCCACTCGCACAACACTTGACACTCCAATGGATGTGGATCTTCAACCTTAGTATGAGTTCACTTCTTCCAGGAAAATTCAATTTTTTCAATGAGATGAAATCCTAAGATGGGGGCACTCCTCGCGAGGCACCTTCACCATCAAAGAAGACTACAACACAAAGATAGCCTCACACTTGCTCTCCTAGGAACCATTTTCTAAAAAAATATGGTCGATCAAGCACTGGCCAAAAATAGGCACTTTCCTCTGATTGGCCTCACACAAGGGTATCCTTACCTGGGAAAATATCACCAAAAGAGGTTTTGTCACGCCCTCCATTTTCCCTCTTTGCTAGAAAGATTCAGAATATCAAAACCCGTTTTCTCAATCTCTGCTCCTACAGTATGCAAGTATGGGATAACTATGCCTCAATCATGTGCACCATGGATAAAAAATGAGAAGGTATCATGGAGACCTTAGAAGAATGGAGATACTCATATTTTCATTCCCCCCTCCTAAACTGTAATTGGAAACTACTTATGTGCTTCATCCTCTGACAACTTTGGAAAGAGAAAAATCGATGAACCTTTCTTTAGTCTCATCTTGACTGGTAGAAATTCTGGAAAAACATAAATGACAACATCAGAGAAATCATCCTCCTTCATCCTTGGAAAAAGGAGCACTTGTCATCTCCTCCCTAGGAAAAGTGTATCTTGGACAAATGGATCATCCACTTCCACCCACACTTTTCAAGGAAACCCCAAAGTTTACAAGACAAGGAAATACCTTCACACTAGTCTCCTCCTACTCTAGGATTCATCAAATTAAACTTTGATGGAGGCTCCAAAGGTTATCTGGGCCGTACAGGCTTCAGAGTGATTTTTCACAATAGTAAAGGAATAATTATTATTATCACAGCTTGCAGCATTAGACATAACACAAACAACGTAGATGAGCTCTGGGGTCTTGTCAAAGGATTACATCTTTCTCAAGACAATGGGCACAACAAACTGATCATTGAGGGGGATTCTCAAATAATTCTAAGACTTTCACAAAAATAATAAACGGGGAAGATCTAGACAACTTCTCCCTTTGATGGAAACTTACTACAAGCCTTAGTCCCATTACAAATCTCATTTCACCTCACTTGGTGCTCATTCCTTTGCATGTGAGAAGGAAATCCAATCAGGTAGCAGACCAAATGGATAATATTGGAGTGGCTTTAGAAGGACCTGATATCCTCTATACATCCCCCACCCACAATGATCAACCCCTCCTCCAGGATTGCATCACTAAGGATATAAACATAGACAACCCCTCGGATGGGGTGTCAGAGTGCTCCACTCATCCATATGAAAATCCAGAGTCCATGACCCCTCCACGAGCCATGTGATGACACCTGCAACTCCCTCTGGCCTTTATTACCACTCGATGAAATCTGGAACTCTTCATTTTTGTGCGATCACAAATAAATGGTTCAGTGCATCTTGTGTTGGCTTCCCGTCATGACTATGGATATTGTACACTGTCTGATCCTCCTGCGCTCGTGTGCAATTACTCTCCATTCTCCCTCTTATGGTGACGCCCCTCCCTCTAGTTTGTATCCATCCCTCTCTCCTTCCAGCTACTCTTGCACTCTTTCGTTCTCCCTGGTTCCCACCTAGATTTCCCTCTTTGCATCTTCATCTCACCCTCACGTTCATCTAGCTATGCCTCGCCTTCACAGGAAGCTAAAGAGAGGTGCTCTCTGGTACCATAACAGATCGACCATGGCCATCCAACACCTTCCTACATTATTTTTTGCGCTCAATTCCTCCACTCCATCTTCCACTCAGTTCTCCCCAGGCCATTGTGGTCTTCTACCTCTGTCATCACCATGGGCTTTTTGAGTTGAACGGTTTGACCTTCAGGGTAATTCTCTCATATTTTCTCCTGCACCTCTCCCATATCTGACCTCGACCTCTATTCCACCACCCTTCATTCCCTTGCATGCCCTTCCAGAGAAAACACTTGCATGCCCTTCTATTCCACCACCCTTCATTCCCTTTCCACCTCCTTCAGTACCCTCATCGCCACCTTATATTCCTTCTCTAGATGAATTCAATGCTCAAATGCAATAACTTTAAGTGAAAGTGACTCGAGGCCAAGCTCTTCTATAGTCAAACTTTGATTCGTTCTCACAAATCATAGATTCGGTCTCAATTCTACAAGATTTGGTATTAGTAATCTGTAAGGACTTCGATGAACTCAGTTTTTGGTTGGAACACTTGGACCAGCGTGTGGAGAAAATTGGATCTTTGCTCTCGACCTTGTTCTTCTCTTGACCCTGCTCTGTTCTCTGTATTCACTAGAGTCGGGAACCAATGCCCCACATCTTCGGGGGTGGTTATTATTCCATACTTCTAGGGGGAGGATGAATGAGATGTGGACACATGCGTAATTTAATAAGAGGACAAGCCATACCAACATGTAGAGGAAGCCAAGGACAAGCAAGCGCACAGGTGTCAGAGCACTTTTTTTATTTTTACAAATGTTAGTTGTTTCTAGAGGATTCTTCATAGGCTATTAGAGTTTAGCATTGTCAATTTTGTGGGTATGTTAGAAGATATGATTTTTTTTGTTTCATAGTATGCTCTTCTTTTGGTCTAGAGTATGAATGCATGGGTTGGTTGAATCGATTTCCCCACGGGGTGATTCAGACAAACATGTTTAATTATTACTGATTTTTACAGTCAAAGTGTCAAGCTGAGTTGCTTTCCTTCGGGGAAACTCAACACATCCAAAACTTGCTATCAATTTGATACTATAATTTCTTGCTTGATGACAGGTAATATATAGCTTCTTAAAAAAACATGATTAAATCTTTAAGACATTCAAAATTAAAATATGAAGGGGTGAAAATATCAAATACAAGAAAAATTATATTATTACAAAACATAATTAAATTTTAAGTAAGTTGGATCATCATCTTTATTAAATAAAAACTTTTCTTCTAATTCCTAGGTAAAAGAGAATATATAATTTATATGATTTAAGGAAAATTAAAAACAAAATAGAATTTTTTAAATCATTTTTTAATTTTTATTTAATAGTATTTTGTTTTTCTTTGGAATACTTTATGGGGAAAGTCATTCGGCATGTTAGCACCGTGAGTTTTGCACTTAGAGTCAGTCCTAAATGAGTCATAGTGACTGAGTAAAAAATTATAAGGTAAGTGACCAAATAAAGAGTGGTTCGAAATTATCGAGCAACGGGTCTGGCCATAAGTTGGTTAAAGCGGTGTAAGGTTTGTCACATTTAAATCATAAAGGTACACTTCCCTAAGTCTCGATTGATGTCAAAAGGTGGAAATTATGCACCAAATTCGATTCAAGTGGTTGGAATAAAGGTCATGTCAAAATATATTATGAGCATCATTCCCTGATCATGAAGTCAGAAAAGTATACAATCATGGCAGTTCTATCATTTGTACTTTTCACACTTCAAAAGTGTACCCATTGCACAAGTTTGATGTGCAAATATTCAACTTGCTTTCTAACTTCTTGCTGCCATGGATTTACTCTCATTTACCATGATTTCATTATGTATCCATTCAAGCATAAATATTGGTCACCCTTCATGCCTCTCCTTCACTTTCATAGTTTGTGCGTCATCTGTAGTTTTTCCAGCAAGCTCTGGAGCACTTCGCTACGTAAAAGTTATTTGGTGCAAGTCATTAGGAAAGTCTATTGTTTTAGTTTTGTTGTGTCTCCTCCATTGTTCTCAACCATTTCTTAAATTATTTTGTAGCTCGCTGCAAACTAGATTTTTGGATGAGTTGTTTCTTCTCACAGGCATCCTTCTTGCTTCAAAATTTCCTACTGCCTCGTCGAGTTTTCCATTGCACCGAATTTTTCCGTCACACTATGTTGTTGTGCCAAGTTTTCCCACTACACCGAATTTTTTCTTCACGCTTTACTGTCGTGTCAAGTTTTCCCACTACACTGAATTCCTCCGTTGCGCTTTACTATTGTGCTAAAAAATTATGTTACTGATTTGTTTGTCGTGCAAAGATTCATGTTTATACCTTTACTTGCAGTTTCTACAAAGTTCATCATTCTTATTTTCCACGGAGAGAGGGTATTACAATTCATTACAATGAGCGTGAAATTAATATATACCAGCATCATGGGAGATTCCCAAAAAAAAAGAAACAATGCAAGAAGTGGCAGGGCCGTGAGGTTTGAAGCTCAGGATTTGGATTTAATAAATGAATACCCAGTGATGAGGGTGTCTTTTGAAGAAGATGGATGTATGTGTTTCTATGAAAGTATTTAATGATATAATATGAAACTAGCTGAGAAGTTCGCCCTCAATTTTACCTGGGTCAGCATGATAATTGCGGGAATCAATTTCCAAGTGACAGAGGAAACTTTTTCACCTACGACGAAGATCCCTCCATGTGGAGAAAAATGGTTTAAATGTATGCCTTTAGACATTTTATGTTATATGGATTTCATTAAGCCCGAATGTCGAAATTGAAAAATCGGAGCCGACATTCCAATCCGGTATCTCCTAGATCCTTTCGAGAAACTTTTGAAGATAATCAGAAAATATTTCACCTCTGAAGGAAGGTTTGACAAGGTGTATCCATATCACATCAAGCTACCGATGCACTTCACAGGGAAAAATACCTTAAACATACCTTTGTTCTTGTGTCGAAGCCTGAGAAAGATGGTAGACATTGTCCAGGCCAAAGATGATCATCCAGGGAACAACTTATTCCATTTTTCATTAATTAAAATGTTAGTGATTGAAGAATTGAGACATTTGAAGAAGGAATAGAATTATTTTCTAATTTACACTAACATTCCAAGAGACTCTAAAGGAGACAATCCTAGATCTATAGAGGAATCAACACTTCATAGTTCATAGGTGAGAAAGGAAGATGTTACTAAAAAAAGAAAAGGGAAAGAAATAGAAGACACATCGTTCAGTCAACCAACATCCTATAAGAAGAGTAGATCAAGATTGACTGATAAAATTGAGGAGATCTAAGCTCCCAGTAAACAATGCACCAAGTCCTCTTCCAAGAAATTTCCCATATACATAATTCAACTAGAGATTTTTGAAGGTGAGAACAAGGTAATTGATGAAAGACAGGTGGATTTAGGTGAGGAAAATGCACATACTCAAGAAATGAAGAAGCAAATAAGGAAAACCCAACACGTTATAGCCCAATTTTATTAAGAAAACAAAGAACTGAGAAGGAGGCTGGCATAAAAAATTATTGAAACACCAGCTTCGCAGAGTCAAGCAGGTCAGTTATCCCCTACCTCTCCCACAACAAGAGAAAATAATGTAAATTGTCTTAAAAAACAACTCACAGAGGCCCAAGATGTAATCATTGATCTTAGGGAGGAAAAGTGTAATGAAAATAAAAAATCACCGTAATTTTTTTTTTCTATGATGAAATTCCATTTCGTTTAAGATCAAAATTTAAGAGAAGGTAAGATTTATTCCTGTCCATAAACTAATTATGAAAAGTTTGAAATACTTAAAGGTGCATGTCTTCATCACAAGCAACACTCAAAAAAAACATTATGCTAAATATCTATGAAACTAGTTTAAAACCTTCCTGTGCAACCAATTATGTACTTGTCACGCCCTGCACACAGTGACTTATAATGATTATCTATTATCTCTATCCTGTCTCTATCTCGGATGAATATTCTCCATCGATTCTACCAGTCCATTCCTTACCGTGATAGAGAGTTGTTCATATAATTAATAACTCCTACCCTGTTCCTGCAGTTTTGTGAAAGACAATGATCAAACGGGTTTCGACGACTTTCCAATGTCGAACACACAAAACAAAGGGGCCACGCTATTTTTCAAAAATGTGGAAAAGAACTTGAAGACCGTGGCCTTAGTACTTCAAGGTTTCAAGGTTCGAAATCCCGCGACTTCAAAAGCCAAAACATCAAACCACAACATTTCCTGAATCGTGAAAAGGAAAGTGGGACCCGCACATCGAGGTTTCGGGGTTCGTAACCTTGCGAGTTCAAGTGCCTGAACATCAACACGTCCAAACCGCCGAAATGCGAAAAGGGAAGGTGGGACCCGTACTTCAAGTTTTCGGGGCTTAGAACTTCGCGAGTTCAGTGTCCATACATCAACATATACAAACCTCCGAAAAGTGAAAAGGAAAGGTGGAACCCGTACTTCGGGGTTTCGGGGTTCCAGATTTCGCAAGTACAGAAGCCAACATCAACACACAACAACCCTGAAATTGTGACAAGTGACCAACATTTTCGGATTTTGGGGTTTAGGATTTTGCGAGTACAAAAGCCATATATCCACATAACAACTCCCGAAATTGTGAAAAGTGACCAGCATTTTGGGATTTCAGAGTTCGGGATTTCTTAAGTGCAAAAGCCAAACATCCACACAACAATTTCTAAAATTTGCAAAAAGTGACTAGTATTTTGGTATTTCGGAGTTTAGGGTCTCACGAGTATAGAAACCAACAACATCACACAACAACTCCCGAAATTATGAAAAGTGACCAACACTTCGGGATTTCGGAGTTCAGGGTTTCATGAGTATAGAAACCAACATGATCACACAACAACTCCCGAAATTATGAAAAGTGACCAGCACTTCGGGATTTTGGAGTACAGGGTTTCGCGAGTACAGAAACCAACATCATCACACAACTCCCGAAATTACGAAAAGTGACCAACACTTAGGGATTTCAGAGTTCAGGGTTTCGCGAGTACATAAACCAATATCATCATACAACAACTCTCGAAATTACGAAAAGTGAGCAACACTTCAGGATTTCGGAGTTCGACGTTTCGCAAGTACATAAACCAACATCATCACACAACAACTTTCGAATCTATGAAAGGTGGGAAAGGTTGGAATAGAAGATTGCAAAATCTTTTGTTGAAAATCTAAGGTGATAATTTCAGTCAAATGCAAAGGAAGAGAGTACTCTACTTCTACTGTAACTTTCACACTATTTTCAAAATTCCATGATCTTTGTCCTATACTAGTATTCTTACTTCCATTCTATGAGACAGTAGGTGTAGAAGGGTTCAATATCTATTTATCTATCAGAATTCCAAAAGTCTAATCTTATGAGTCTTATATGCATAAAATCTATTAAAGGGGTACATTAGGGTAACAGTTTTCTGTAAAAGGTAACTCCTATTATATTCACTTAGAGCCTTTTTTAATCAATGCATTAAACGTCAACAGTACTAGATCTGTGCATCTATGTAAATACATGAATAAGAATATCATTCCATCAGAGGTTGGTCATTATAAATGATGTTCCGAGGGATCTGAGTTTAGTTTCTTGGGGTTTTAACTACAGAGAGGATATGCCCCATTTACATTAATGTCCTCCCTTCCTTACTTACTTATAGAAATATAATTACAGGTGCATCCATCTAGCATTTTACGCACAGGAGGAACAATTTTCTAGAGTTGGTATCTCCATTACGATCTTCGGGATGACATGCACATTAAAATCACAAAAGGACTTCATCTTCCACAACAATTAACTAAACTTCAATAGATAGATGTGAACATTTCAGCAGATGTATTACAACTATATACATATATATACGGATTTCCTTCACATATATTCCTCACAACAAACAGAAAAATGGGAAACATTACAGTTCCGTTTAATCGAATACAATTTATCAGATATCAAATCGTTAATAATAGAGAATAGCAATTATTCCAATTCGGATTTAATAGATACATGACATCAGATGAAACATATCCATTGATAATAGAGAGGGATGGATCATCATATCTGAATCAAATCCGCAGGAAGAGAAAGGGAACAACCACGTTCCTCCCAACTGTAGAACAGGGCAGCCAAAACTACTTGCTCGATTCACCCCCTAGCCTGACCATGAATCCATGAGGGCGAACTTGGAGACTCCTCAGCAATAATTCCAAATTTTTCAGCAGTTATCCCCTTGCCTCACACTTTCTTGGTAGTGCTCATAACTACAAGAGAACTCACAATCCTTTCCCAACATACTTGGCAGCATCTTGCCTCCTCGCATATGCTATTTATCAATTTTTGCCCAGGTCTTTTTCCCTCCTTTGGGGATTTTTGCAGCTCTCTTAATCCCTGATTTTCAGGGGCTTCCAGTGGCCAAATATTTTATTTACCACTTCTCATAATCATTCCAGAGGTAGTTCCAACATGTTCCCCACTCATGGAGTCATGGTTAACTGATTTTAGCATGGCTGTTCCATTTGTCCTTCTGCAATTAATATAAATATTCTGTTGTGATACAAGTGTCATAGTCAAATAGTTAGTTGAGTCTAAATATATCTCTTCCCAACAGTCATAATAATTAAATACAATTATTAAATTTGAAATTCAGAATTGCCATAAATGGAAAAAAAAATCCAGATTCGAATTTGCCAAAAGCGGAAATAAATTTCCAGCACATACAAATATTTTATTTTTGGGGGATGTCACATCCTTTCCCCCTTCAGTAAAACACTTTCCTCGGTGTTCGTTCCTTTCCCGGAATAGGATTGGATGAGATTTCCGCAAATCTCCCTCCAATTCCCAAGTGGCCTCCTCAGGACTAAAGTGCTTCCATTGCACATTTACCTGAGCAACGACCCTGTTCCGAAGTGCTATTTATCTCTAGTCCAGAATGCACAGGGGTTCCACCTAGAACTCGCCCTCGAGTTCCACCTGCACCAAGTTCCAATCAATCATATGAGTAGGGTCATGAATATACTTTTTCAACAAAGAAACATGAAATATATTATGAATTCTTAGATTAGCTGGAAGTGCAAGATGATATGCTACAAGTCCAATTCGAGCTAGTATCTCGAAGGGCCCAAAAAACCTTGGTGCCAGCTTGGCAGAGTTTCCTAACTTCAACGAGATTTTTTGGGCATTGACCTTCAAGTAAACATGGTCTCCCACTTGAAATTCTAAATGTCTTCTTTTATGATCCGCGTAGCTCTTTTGTCTGTCATGTGCTTCTTTCAAGTTTTGTTGTACCTTCCTTACCATGTTCTCCATTTCTTGGAGCATCTCTGGTCCAACCATGAGTCTGTCAGCCAGGTTATCCCAGCTAATTGGAGTTGTACACTTTCTACCGTACAGTATTTCGAAAGGGCTCAACTTAGCCGAAGTTTGGTACCCATTGTTATATACAAATTCTACCAAGTGTAGGTAGTCTTCCCACTTGTTCGACTTTTTTCTTCCATACATGCAGAGCATATCCTCTATGATTTGGTTTGTCCTTTCGGTCTGTCCATTTGTTTGTGGATGATAACTCGTACTAAAATTCAAATTTGTATTTATCCCTACAAACAATTCCTTCCAAAAAGCGAATGTGAATTTTACGTCTCTATCTGAAATCACCATTTTAGGAATACCATGCAGTCTAAAAATTTCTTTCATGAATATTTCAGCAATATTAATATCTTTAAAAGTAGACTTTACATGAATAAAGTGTGTGGACTTACTGAGTTTATCGATTACAACCATGATTGAATCATTATGTTTCTGAGTTTTAGGCAAACTTGTTATAAAGTCCAGCGATATGGTCTCCCATTTCCATTATGGTATTGGTCACTAGTACATATTGTAAAAATTCTGACGTTTTATTTGTAGCGTTATGGACAAAATTGTCCATATTGTCTCAAAATAGAGGAAATTTATAAAAAAAAAAGAAATCATGTTTCCCGATAACGTTGGTCTTGCCATGTTGACGTCTCTCTTGCCACATTAACGTCTCTCTTGCCACGTTAACATCTCTCTTGCCATGTTTTCCACTGGAACGTCTCTCTTGCCACGTTTTCCACTGGAACATCTCTCTTGCCACGTTTGTGAAGATATATGTCTCAATTGCGACGTTTTGGAAACTAGGTTTTCCCCTCCAATGGTCACCTTAGTATGTTCACCAAGTCAAAATACCAATGGTCACTTGGGACTTTTTTAAGTTTGAATTGTGACATTACAAAATCTATAAATATGTTGCATTTGACGGATGTTGTGACAAGTTTGCTATAATAACGACGCTTCAAAAAGGGTTTGCGGGTCTTCTCGGAGAACAAAAAATAGATATTTGTTTCAGTATAAGTCTGTGGGGAAGAATGTCAGAAAACATTAGAGCTGGGAAAAGAATTAAAGAGGGTGAAAAGGGTGATGGTAAATGTTATTTCCGTTGCAAAAATTGTTGTACTAGACATCCCGAAAGAGTTTTAATAGCAACATCTATAAAACATTGTAGAAAATATGGGCACATGGACGGGGGATCAAATGAATATCGTCCGATCGTATATACATTCATTATCTGTTTTAATATTTATTATATTCTCAAATTTTATAATGTTTTATACATGCACTAATTTTTCATGATTGTTTGTAATTATAAAGTTAGATTTTCCCACTAACTTTATGCAAAAAGAACCAAGTAGTAGCAGAAATGATGTTGTAGTACAAGATGAAGAACTTGAAGCAGATAATGAAGATCAAGTTAATTATTCCATGGAAGTAGATGACAATAATAACATAGTTCAAGTTGATGAGACAAATAAAATGATTCAAGACTTATTCAGTCATCCAGATGAGGATCATGGGGACAATAGTGATGGTATTTATGATGAACCTTTGATTGAAAAGGAAAATAAATGACTTTAAAAGGGTCAAGAGAAAATATTCTCTCCACTACATTGTTGCTGGTGAATTTGAAAGTTATGAATCATTTATCTAACACTTGTATGACACAAATCCTAAGGTATGTAATATGTTACTTCACATCTACATAAAGGTTGACTATTCCCCTTTTTTCAGTGTTAATTAATGTGTAAAATAAAAATGCAATATTAATTTACAATCCCTATTATTTACATTAACTATTTATTTTTTATGTTTTAGATTGTTAGGTGAATTTTTGTTACCCTCGTCAAATACTTTACCTCGCACATATCGAGATTTGCATGTCATTTTGAAAGACATTGGAATGGAGTATCAAAGTATAGATGCATGTCCTGATGATCATATTATATATTATGGACAACATGCGTCGAAAACAGAATGTTTGGTATGTGGTATTAGTAGATATCGAACCGATCAAGTAACAAAAATGGTCCCTCGAAAGGTTCTCCGACATATTCCCATAATTCCACATTTGCAGTGACTATTCAGGTGTCAAAGCATAGCACAGTTTATGGATTACCATGCATGAAAGAAAATTGAAGATGGTGTTCTTCAAATGCCTGCAGATGGTTATGCATTTAAGGAAATTGCTCCAAAATGGCCAGAATTTACAGATGAACCTCGTAATGTTAGGATTTCATTGGCAACTGATGGTGTTAATCATTTGGAGAGCTTCGGTCTGTTTACTCAGTGTGGACTATTTTTTTTATCAACAATAACATTCCTCCTTGGATGTCAATAAAAAGGGAGCACATAATGTTGAATTTTAATTTTTAATTTTTAATGTCAATAAAGAGGTATTTATTTACATTAATTTTTTGAATTTTAATTTTTAATTTTTCTCCTTTTTTTCATAACATCTTTTATTTATTTATTTACGTATATATA
>SNQJ01S0025507.1:17089-29072 GCA_010110895.2 Picea sitchensis
TGATCCAAGAGGAAGGTCAGTAAAGTATACTAGTATAGATGAGGAAGATGATATTGAAGAAGAAGATGATGTACTAGAGCTAGAGCAGGAAGAATATGGGTCGACAGATGAAGAAGACGAAGACAATGCGCCAGTTCTTGATGATGATATCGATAAAGATATGCTCGAAAATGAAAATGATGATGATGATAATGATATCATCAATCCTTTCAACAATGTTTCTGAACCGGATGCTGATACAAATATTGAGTTGGATGATCAAGAAGAATATACAAAAGAAGGATGATACAAATGTTGTGTTGGTCGATGAGGTACGTAACTAGTTATTTTAATTTGTATGAATTATTATTCTCTTTAAATCATTTTTAATTATGTGGGTTAATTACATGTTTTTAAGTTTTATTTCATTTTTGTTCTGGTAGTTTCTATGCATGATTAATATGTTTCTTTTGTTTGTTATCTATTTTATATATTGCGTATTAGGGAATTGAGATCGATGTGAGCGGGGGGGGGAGAGGCCATATGATCTTTCACCTTCACGTGGTTGGCCTTCTTTAGTAGAGAATAATTTATTCTTGAAACCAAGAGAAGTTCATTCATTCATATTTATACTCAAAGATCACTACAGACCCACTCTATATATCATCTCATCTTGTCCTCACTTCGTTTTAATTTTCTAATCGGTATACGAGGGTATTGATTTTCATTTATATTGTTTTCACTATTTTGTGATGTGGTAGAATAGGAATAACAATACAAATCCTAGACCTCCATTTTGTATTCTTTGTGTTCTAAAGTTTGGTTCTCCTCTTGCGCTATTGGAATAGATTGGGTTTATTCATTATTATTCACCAAAAATTCCCTTTTGTTATTATCTAGTGGAGGTCATAAAGAAGAGGAAACCTATAGAGAAAGAAGCGAAGAAAGCATTGAAGACTCTTGCATGAATATTGAGAATAATGCCAATGAGCATTATGGTCTTGAAGAAGAAGTAACAAGTAAACTGGAGTGCCAATAGTGCAGTAAAGAGGATGCTCTAGTGATCTTTTAACAGAGGGAATCTTGCATCTTCACATGAGATATCATCAAGACAATATGGTAGAGGAAAAGTACCAGTGTCATTATTCAATTCAAGATCAACATTCCACACCATGTCTTGAGAAAATCTAGGGTTTGCAATGAAAAGCATAAGGTATATGTTGCAGCCATTATCTCTTCCCGAGACTTCTTCTGATGACCATTTTTCTAGACAAAGGGAAGATACCATGTCCATTGGGCACTCTTCATCATTAGCCTACAATGAAGATTATTAGGATTATGTGCTAAGTGATTTCAAGAGCTTGATCTCGATTATTACTGCATTGATCAGTAATAAGGATTAATCTGCGATGTGAATGAGAATCATAATCTAAGGAATATTGTTGACTAAGTGCTCTATTAAGTGTTGTAATCACAGATATGTGTCCCAGCCTGGTTGTAGACACCTGAGTCCTACAACCCCCCCTACCTCTACCTACAAGATACCAGATATATAAAATATGCAGAACATAAATGAAATGCTAGAAATGACAAAATAACAGTAAAATATCTAGCATAATCTTCACAATACACATAAATGATATACGAAATAGCAACAGAAATAACACTTGAATCAGATAGCAATGTTCACAGGCCTCTTCGAGGGGGCAACCTCTAGTCGAGCAACGCTCTGTTACAATAATATCCAAGCTAGGGTTTTTCATACCCTCGACCCTTATTTATACTAAATATGTCTAATAAGAGAAGCATCTAGAGGAAGATCCTTCTAGAAGTGGAAGCTTATATTAGGTCTTCTTACATTCGCCTTATTCTATTTTATTGAAAGGTCTTATTAATATTGACCTTTATTACATTTGAATACTGGGTGAGAGTTCATCTTTTTCGCAGGTGTTGCCAAAAGGGTTTTTGGTAGTTAGGGTTTTGTTGATTAGTTGTTGAGCATTGAACCCTAGGTCTGCCCCTGTGCTAACACTCATTCTACACATCCAAGTAGTTTGTGGGGTACATAACCTAGTTCAAATTTTCTTCGACCACATTAACCACTTAATTAAAGTGTGATCCCACTCAATAGGTAAACAAAACTCTTGTGGATAGTAGTTGCATTGTGATGTTGACCAGTGGATTTTTTATGGATAGTACTTCATATAATAGCATTATATTCCTCACACCATATTTCAAGAATATATCTATCTTCTCTTCCACAACATTCCCATCCTTCTACACCTATATTATTGAAAGAATGGACTATTGGCATCCTCCACGTCCATCAATATCCTACTAATCACATGGATATTATTTATGTAATACTTATTTTATAATCCATCCGATTCCCACTAGTGTGATTCCATGACAACAATAGACTTAGACATTTCCTTACTACTAAAAAGTTTCCAAATCACATGATCACATGAAAGAGACTTGTAATCCCAAAATTAAAAAGCAGTTTGAAAAGTTACAAAATATTGGTCCAATGCTCACTTATGTTTGAGAATTTTTTGGGAGAAAACTTATGGAATAACATAGGGATGTGGATATAATGATTAACTAGTTGAACCTACACATATCCTTTAATATGATCCTCCTTACCGATATTCCCCTACTATTAAAGCATGTATTCTAGGAAAATGTGTCCCTCACGATGAGAATTTGGGCCTTCTACCCCTTTGACTTGTTCTTTCCGATCCCATGGCCCATCATGCCCTATCTGCTACTAGTATTGTTCATGGTGGAATTTTCCTTATGCTCCAATATTGTGGTATGAAAATGACACCTTCAACCCTATTCAAATGTTGAATGTTGTTGCAATATCTATGTATGCTTTAGCCTACATTCCTTGAATCATGTTTACCTTGCAGTCATCCTCCTCAAGCTCTACAACTTTGAAAAATACAAGATTCAATCTAAAACACTTGTATCTCACCAACCTTATGTGTTCAAATGATAAGATATTTTCCAAAATCCCAAACACAAAGCCTTTCTTTAAATTATTTCGTTAGAATTAGCACCATTTTTGCATGTGTCATCTCACCCATTGATCTCTATCATATCCCACACTATCTTATTTAAACCCTTGACAAATCATACCTAAATCTAGTCATCAATTCAATACAAAACATTTTATTTTACAATGAATTTCTAAAACATAACTATGGCATGCCTAGCTTGGGTGTGGTCTGGGAAACATTAAAATCATTAAGAGTAGGCTCTAGTGCCCACCTACCATAGTTGCATTAATGGTGACAATATTCAACTCATATATCAGCTGAAATCTCCCTTAGTATAGTTTTATATATAAATACTTCCCTCCCACAAAGACCTTTCCCTAAGAATTTACACCCCTTTCTCTATAGTTCATTAGCTTCTTAGATTCATTGGTTCTCATGGCACCCATTCCATCCCCTCCATAGATCACAATCTTCCACTAACACCCCAACTATAGATATTTTTGTCTAATGGAGTAATTTTCTCTTGTGTAACTATGGATCTATTTTCATTTTTATTCCTAGACCTACAAAGAGACAAAGAGCAAAAAAATTACATATGAATTGAAATTACAAAAGTTGACTTTCTAAACATAAAATGTGGAAGGTAAGATATTGAAATTAGAACTTTGCCATGGTACGATAATTCCCTCTCCATAATTTAGGGTGATTTTTTAGGGTTTGGGGTCACATAGGGATTTAGGAATGCACCATTCACCCATCTCTTTTAGTTGGCCATCTAACTACATGAATTTGACTACACCCTCACTAGTCATCTACACAATTCTATAAGGTCCCTACCAATGCATCCCTTAACTTGCCCAGGTGTTTCCAAAAGAATTATTTCCATCAACACTAGATCCCCATTTCAAACTTTTTTATGTTGATATCCCTACCATTCCATGCCTTTTGGCACCTCTTCTCTATCATTTGATGGTACCCCACCAAAATCATGTGCTCTTCTAGTTGTACCAACATATCTAATTTATCCTCTAACTCTTGTGTGATGAACATATACATAGTTATGGATACATGTAGGCTTGGGATCAAATATTGTAGTTTCACCATAGGTTCAAAGCCATATACCAAGTTGAATGACTTGTAGTTGGTCAATGTTTTAAATGTAGTTGTGGGCCCATAGAACTATTAGGATTATTTCATCCCAATCATCACTATTGACCAAGTACATCTTGGTCAATCCATGTTCTAGAATTTTTTAAAATGCTTTTGTCTATCCATTAACATACACATGGTATGATGTAGTATTATGATTATGGTTCATGCATTCATTTACCAATGTGACCATCACTCCACCAATAAAATTTTAATCTTGATTTCTAGTCAGGCTATGCAAATTACCCAACCCTTGTGACAATATTATCAAATATAAACCTCACAACATTGTTTGTTGAAAAATATCACGTCAATGTATCCTCTATCCATCTTGTCAAATAATTCTTTGCGGTAATAATGTACCTATCCCTTGAGTAGTGTGTTGATGCCTTGATAGGTCAAATAAAGTCCATTTCCCACCATTAGAATGGCTCCTTGACCACGATGGGTTGTAACAACATTTAATCTCTTGAAAATAATTGTCCAACACATTATAAGGCATCACACTACTTCGTATATTCCATATCATCTGAAGAAAAAGTTGTCCACTATAGCCTTATGCACGGTACAACCATGCAATAGCCTTCTGACATGAATTCCCACCATTCTAGCCATCATGGAATTCCCACAATAATACCTATTGTTCATGATCCAACACATCTAAACATAATATTTTCCATGGATATATTATATAAATGTCCTACAATCAACTAATACTTTGTTATGCATACCACTAAATCCCTTTGCTTCCATTGGTCATCATATTTTGGGACCTATATGGAACAAAGTAATTCGATCACCTCTACAAAGAATTCATGCACCACTTCTATACCAAATATATCATCGTTGGGTAGTTGATTAACTATATTAGTGGATTCCCCATTCGATCCGGAGATATGACCTTAGATCCACATTTTTCTTACTGACCAAGCATGACCGGGAGCTCAAACTCCTTGAACAATAGTAACCAATGGAATATCTAACCTTCCAATGTTGACTTTTTTTCACCAAATATTTTAGTGAAAGTGATATGTAAGGTGACCTAGGAGATAATATATAAACTTCTAGAGGGTATACATCGGGGTCAACCCTTATGATTCCATCACAGTGTAATTACGGTCAAATAATGACACTTTTCTATTGGATAAATAAATTTGGTAATATAGTGTGCCTTTCCCAATTGAATTAGAACATTTCCTAGTACAGCGTAGATGAATCACACATATATAAAAAAAAACCTCCAATTTGGAAAACTAAAATTGAAGTGGTTAGCATCCTCTATTTCAATTCTGCGAACCCTACCTCATAGGATATATAGACAAACATAACTCATGTGTGTAGTAGCCCTTCCATATGTCCCATCAATTGGGCATATCCCATAATACATGTAGTAGTACCCTATGTGTTTCAATGTAGACCACAATGTATATACATTCCCGAATATAGGAAAATTCACAATTACCAAGATCTTTGTAGGTTCAACTAATAATCCTTCATTGTAGAATCCCTAACACTAGTCTTCAAATTATCTCACAAAATTTATTCTAGAAATCGGATTAAAATAGGGTTTTGGGACATCGATGCCCTTCAATCGAGCCTTCACTAATTGGAAAAGAGATCCACCATCCACAATCATTTCATTGCCACACGGTACCCTGATGATTATGTTCGGTGAGGATTGATTTGGATTATGATCTATGTTCAAAGAATGAATAAACCGCGTCATCTCTGTCCATTGCGCCCAAAGAGCACTACTTTCGTGCCCTTTCAAGGGACTCACACCCTTTCAAGGAGACACAAATTAGCAAGGAGATAATTTGTGGAGAACCGAGGGAGAGAGAGTTCACTAGGCGCAAGGTTAGAGAGCTCAGCGGAGGGCACCCGGGGAGAGAGAGAGAGACTAAGGGCATCGGCCAGTAGAGGGAGCCAGCGGAGGGCACCGACCGAGGAGAGGAAGGCGAGGGCGCTGGCGATGGGGGGGCTTCGTGGAGGGGCACTTGGCCGGAGAGGGAGATGGAGGGCACTGGCCAGGTGAGGGAGCTCGCGAAGAGAATGATAAGTTGATACTTCTTTGTATTCTTCTCGGAATGATACTTCTTTGTATTAGGCGTCAGATTAAGGTTCTGGTCCAAAAGGGTGTGGGTTCAAATCTCACTCTCAACATACTTTATTTTATATGATAACTCTTTCATCTAATGTGCAAAAAAAGTGTAGTGGTTGCTACAATCAATGCATGCTCAAGACACGATGAAATATGTCACGCTAAAACTCCATATGCATGCACTATTATCCCTAGATTTATCTCAAGACTCATTTCCTGGATTGCCTCCCATATCCATTTAATACCTTCACATGATGTTGCACTAAATGCGGTTTTTCTATTATGCCTCGATGTATAGGTTTTCTTGCCATGATTGAATACAACATCTTCTGATTATGATATTTTAATAGCAACCTATTCATCATCAGTACAACTTACGTCTTCCTATTCATATGCATTTTGTACATGATCCCCTTTAGAAGTGGCAACATAATTTTTAAATTGAACCTTCATTAATTCTACAGAGTCTAATGAAATTTTCTTATGTTGAAAAGACACGGAATTAGGTTTACACGCAGAAGAAGAAAATGTCGATGCTGAAATTTTTTTATTAGGTTCTACATTTCATTAAATGCCCATGGACTATCTAATTTTGCAGCATTTTCCGCACTTATGTGACATACATGATTTACCTTCAATCTTACTGGGTTAGAATCCTCTTTACATCACCACTCTTAGTAGATACTAAGGATAACACAGTTAAATAACTCTCAAATCTGGATCATTAGTGCTTTGAATATGGTTGTTGACTCCGTCCTTTTGGTCCTTAATGTGACCGGATTCTCGTCATTTTGGTTATTTTTTCCATCTCATCCTTTTTGTCCTAGGTGCTTTATGATGTTTGTTAGCTGGCTATGGGTTAGGCCTTTTGTTTCCTTGATGACGTGATTTAAACTGGCTGTAAACTGTAACTTGGCATGATATTTTAAGAAGGTTCATTAGCGTCTTTTGAAGATTCTACTAACTACTTAGTAGCATTCAGTGTTTAAGTAGCCACATGAATCTCATCAACAATCCCTTTGTATTTTTAGTGCGACCTTCATGAGAGACATTCTCCAATGGTCATTTTTCTTAGTAAGAGGTTTATAGGGTGAAAGATCCATATTATTATCAATTTTTTTGGTATTGCATCATCTAAACATGATTTGTACAAGTGGCATTCTTGGAATCCTTTTGCCATACCTTATGTTGTTTTTATTATTGGTTGTGTTAATACAAGTGGCATTCTTGGAATCCTTTTGCCATAGCTTTTGAATCCTTTTAAAAATGACCAGGTTTATTGTGGTACTAACACTTGTTTTTATTGCTTGTGTTGGAGTTATACTTTTGGGATTCACCTTCCTTCGTGTTTCCTTGCTTTTGGTTGCTTCTTTTATTAAGATTTTGCCTTATGTTGTTCTCTTTGATTGGTTGCAAAGGCTTGTTTGGAGTATATCTTTTCATTCTAGAGTTTATTTTGTCACTCTTTCTCCAATTAGAATCCTCCTAGATGATTAAAACTCAATAGGTCATTTGTGGACATCAAAACTAAGACTTGTACAAAGACCCTAAATGAATGAAGTAGACTTTTAAGAGAAATAAAGATAGGTTCCCTATTCTCAACTTGCAACCAACAATGGTTAGTTGTTCTCTAATACCTTTAATCTTGGTAAGCCTTAAGGTGATCTATCACTAGATCACCTTCTACCATCTTCAAACTATATGATTAGTTCCTCAAACAAAGAATGTGTATCTCATTTGAGGCCTCATTCTATCTCAATATCCATATATATTCGTAGTCTATTATGTTGATCTACAGCTCTTATACACACTTAACACATTTACGTACATTCGGTTCAACATATTCATCATAACAAAAAATAAGAGAATTACCTACATACCAATAATCCATGGAGAACATAAGAGTCACAATGTAAACAAAAGGGGGTCTTTTTATTACTCCATTCCAATATAAGAATCTAATGCATCACATTGTACACAACTAGACTATGCACTTACCAAATCCAAGGCACAAACTCATAACTATCTAATGGTCTCATTTCCTTATGCCACTTAACAAAAATAGAGGCCCCTATGATGGAGGCCTAGGCTTGCACACTGCTATGAGTAAGATCCTACATATTTGAATGATTGACCATTTTGAATCCATAAATCCCTCTAGTTGTTGTAAGTCCAAATAAGCAGGCATTATACTATATAGTGGGGAAAAAAAACTCTCATAGGGTTGCCTTCTTTGCCAACATAGATTCATTCATATTTTCTAAATGGTAATTTTCTACTCATATCTTGTTCAACCGGGCCACTTAATCTAGAGGGTGGGCTAGATGTGGTATAAACATTCATCTATTTAATTTAGTCTCATAGCTCTTCTATGGGCTTCTCTCATTGCTACATGATTCCCATCCACTACAACATTGTAGTGTATATAGTGAGACTCTCCTTCATGGATTTCCACAACTTCTCCTTAATACTTTGGCCTTCATAAAGAGAGGAACCACCATATACATCAAGCCCATAATTGTTGATTCTCTTGGTTTTTTTCAGTCTTCAAGTTTGCTTGCAATAATGGAGTTTTCTAGTGATATTGTCTCCACAAAGAACAAACCACATCTATTGCCTCAGTAGGCCACCTATTTCCATTCTAGTCGGAGGTTCTCTGATTAAAACGTAACCAACTCCAATTCTTGTTCCAAATTCTACCTCTCTTGTACTTAGAGATCCGTGTCAATGGTCATCTCGGTTTAGTTTTGAAGGCATTGATTAACATGTTATAACTCTTCCTAGCCTTGCTTGAAGTGTACAATGCATTATGTAGCTTCCTCAAGAGTGAGCTTGGCCATCAACAACAAATCAAGAGTTGACTAGGGTTGAACATTGATATTTGGTTTGAATTACTACAATGTGGAACTTATGGTGGGAACCCATTGATATATAACCCAATCACTATCAAATTATGAAATCAGGCTTGCATGTTTGTCTCAAAGTTGGAGATGGCCTATGATCTTATTAAAATATAGAAAATTCTCTCATGTGTGGGAGTGATCGAATAGGGGGTGATGTCATCCTACTCTTGAAAACCCATAGCATGGCCTTACAAGACTTGGAGTTTGGGCCAATTGCTTGATCATCACAAGGGTATTGGTCCTTTTCAACCTTTTCTATGTAGAGAGCAAGTCCCTTCCATTATATAAGGGTTCCTTTGCTAAATATACCATTATTGTGTCCTCCTCTACCTACTCCCCCTAGAACAAGAAGTCATCAAAATTTGAGGCAGTGGTGGGTTTTCCATCACCAAAACACTCTTAATCCTCACTCACTACACCCTAACCCACACCTCTCACAGTTTGTTGCATTTGTTTTGTCTCCCCTCAATTTTGATTGAAATGTTTCAATTGCTTAGAGGATGAAGTTGGTGAGGGGAGGGTGCACAACCGTAGCACAAAATATCCACAACTTAGTAGCAATCATTGACTTAGATAGAATGGAGGGTGTTGGTCACTATAATTGCTTAATTAATTTCAAACAACCAAGTGAAACATAAATTATCAGCCAGGGAAGTCTTTTTGTTTCAAAGATAGTTGCTTTATATGCTCAATTCCAAAGCACTTGGTGTTTGTAGTAGGGAAATCATTCTATCTAACTTCTTGAAATGAACTGAAGCTCTGGTGTATACGGGAAAGTATCTTCCCTATTGCAATTCTTTATGGTTTAAAATTAAGAATCTGGATTACATTTTTAAAATATCATTGCAATGGGTAAGAACAACATCTTGCAATCAGAGAACAGGACCCTTACTCTCAAACAGAGACTCAGTACTAACACTCTTTCATGAAAGAAATAATGCAGAAACAATAAGCTCTATCTAACAGAGAACAAAGCTCTTAGTTCCTTCCTGTCTAAGCAGGAACCTTGGGCCTTTTCCACTTCTGTGCTTTGTGAGATTGAAATCTACAGAGGACAGGTAGTCCTGATTCCTTTCTGTCTAAGCAGGGGATCTCAAGCAGAAAGTTCTGATTAACACACAGGAAAAATAGGCAGTGGTAGGATGTTTTGGTTCCTTCCTTTCTGAGTAGGACCCTTAATCCAATCCCTAGCTAACACACTTGCTGAGGTGAAAGGGAATCTACAGAGACAAGGTGTTGCAGTCCCTTCCTGGCTGAGCAGGGACAATTAAGGATTTCTAGCTATCACACTTGCAGGGGTAAAAGGGATTCTATAGGAGACAAGGTGTTGTGGCCCCTTCCTGGCTGAGCAGGGACTTTTAGCAAATCTCTGGCTAGCACACTTGCAAGATAAAGGAGTTCTACAGAGACAAGGTGTTGCAATCCCTTCCTGGCTGAGCAGGGACCTTTAACCAAATCTCTGGCTAACACAACTGCAGGGAGAAAGAGATCTACTGTGGTCAGGATGGCTAGATTCCTTCCTGTCTGAAAAAGACCTTTTATCCAAACCTTGATCTAACACGACTGAAGCAGGAACAGATTCTACAGAGATCTGATATTTTAATTCCTTCCTGTCTGTGCAGGAATCTTTAATCAACCTCTGTAACATAGAATCATCACACACAAGATTGCTGGTGAAAATTACAATTCCACTCAATAACTAAGACAGAGTCAGTAGTGTTTCAGCGCAAAAATCCATAAAACAGTGTTTCAACCAAATAACAGTCAAACAAAATATAAGCAAGAAACTAAATAATCCACACTTCTAACTAAAGGGTTGAATCTTGTGAAGGAGGTGGGGCCTACCTTCTCACAAGATTCCCTGGAACGAAGGAGAAAACTTAGAGACGATTTATCAAAGCAGTCTTCTATTCATCTGTTGAAATATCATATTACAAATTGGAGAGAGAAATTAAACACGTCCCGCGTCTCTGGGGTTCTTAGTACATAAAGATTGATTGAATGGTGATTTCCTTTGGATTTAAAGGAAATCCATCGATACAATCATTACAAGACAAATCTGGATCCTACGCTAAATCCAGAATCTTCTTCCTAAATCAGCATAGGGTGTCCTATTCTCATGCAACCAGATGCTAATACAAGGGCTGGACGGATCATTGCTGTTACAACTGGTGTAACGGCCTTTTCACATAGCTGCTAATGCTGTTTTTTAGTACACAATTTATGTCCTGTGTCGGCTTGACTGCTAGCTGTCAGGACTCGTGTTTCAGCATCGTGGCAGCCTCCTCTGTGTCTCAGCATCTGAACTTCTGAACTGGGTACCAAGCTCGTGTTCAACATCTGCATGAACCGTGTAACTGCTTCGTGTTTCGGCATATGCATCCTTGGACTGTGTAGCAGCTCCCGTGTTTCAACATCAGCTCAATCAGCATAGGGTGTCCTATTCTTATGCAACCAAATGCTAATACAAGGGCTGGACGAATCATTACTGTTACAGCTGGTGTAACGGCCTGCTAATGCTGTTTTTAGTACGCAATTTATGTCCTGTGTCGGCTTGACTGCTAGCTGTCAGGACTCATGTTTCAGCATCGTGGCAGCCTCCTCTGTGTCTCAGCATCTGTTCTGAACTAAGTACCAGATCCGTGTTTCAGCATCTGCATGAACCGTGTAACTGCTTCGTGTTTCGGCATATGCATCCTTGGCCTGTGTAGCAGCTCCCGTGTTTCAGCATCAGCTCAACGGTGGCTTTGGGAAGTTCTGTGTTTCAGCATCGGTCTGAAATACTATTCTGCAAATATGGACACTTCTGCACTTCTAATCAATGGTTAGGTTCAAAAGTAATGTAA
>SNQJ01S0025507.1:60047-80866 GCA_010110895.2 Picea sitchensis
GAACCCTTTTGCTTGAGATTTATTAATTGGATAAAGAAGGTATTGCTCCTTGTATCCTCATAGTGTTATATCATTTCTTCCATGAAAATTGTCCAAGTGACGAGTGATTTGCGAGAACAAATCCATCGATACCATACAAATTGATTAGGTTCTAAAAATAAAGAAACAATTTGTACCTTTTGTGTATGTGGCACATTATGGAGATCAAAGAATTGCTCCATCTAGAGCATCCATGTGATTGGGTCCTTGCCATCAAACTTCCTCATATCAATATTAAGAATGTGGTTGGTCTTCAAACCAAAGTTGGAGTTTCTCCATTCTTGATTCACCTTCCTTGTGTCCTCATCATGAATTTCATGGGATGCATTTTTACTTTCAGGTGTCTTCTCTCTTACGAATTTTTTCAATACTTCCATGATCTCCCCTTTTAAACCCTCCATCATCTCTTGTAGTTCATATTTTGTTACTATCTTCTTTTGTAAATCATTTATTTCCCTACGCATTTCTTCACCTTCATCAAGAGTCCAAATAGGATTTTTTGGAGGCTTATTTGGTGTAGAAGTTCCCTTTTAGGGTGGCATGTTGGCCAAGTATCACTTTTTAACCTTGATTTTGAGGTGGTTCTGCTAGACAATATTTTTTCTCTTGTATATCCCAAGTTTCGGCCCTTCTGGGTATGAAACTTTCTTTTATGTATTTCTCTGATATTTCGTCTCTGCAATTCCATAGGTCTGATCAAAATTGGATGTGCCAAGTGGAATTTATGGTAACTTCCCCACAACTTGCCGATTGTTTTCCTTTCCAGGAGATCTCACTTGTATAGAGTGCCCCGCACAAAATAATTGATATAAAATTCTAAAACTCGCACTAGAAATACTACAGACTATCCACGATCCAATGAAACTAGTTCCACTAAATTTGGATACTCTAGGAAGAAGTTATGATTGTTTTACCTGGAACACCTTCTTGAGACTAGTCAATAGGACTAGTTAGATACCGTATCTTACACAAGGTGTATATAAAAATTTAAGATGACCCAGAAGCTAAAATTGTTACCACAGATACCTTACTAATTTTTTTAAATAGCCTCCATAGTTCAGGGTCTAAAACATTACAGAAACATTTTTATAGTGAAAATTCCGTAATGACTCAGTTCAGGATGATTCCAGAACCCTGTCTTGTATAGGTTGTATCTTCGAAAGTGTAAGGCCTCAGGAGATGAATTTTGAACCCAACATACCTTGATCTGTCTGCTAAATATTCTCCAATCCGTTCCTTATGAAACATTGTAGAAAACAAGTTATAGCAAAAATTCCAAGGTGTCTCAAATGTAGCAGTGAAACCCCAAGACCTTGAGCTCTGATACCATATGTTAAGAACCAAATATCAATATAGCATAGAAAAACCTCAGAAAAAGTACTCAACGCCTTGAAAAAGAGATAATTTAAGATAATAAGCCTCTTCAAGGGGGAAACCTCCTTTTACCCCACTTAAATGTTCAAGTACAAGATGATTCAAAATGAAAATGTCTCCTTTGTATATATAGGAGACTAGGAGGTATAATTACAACTAATGGCCTAAAGCAGACATAAATAAAATAACATTACTAATATAATATGCCCCAATTAAGGGATAATGTGCCAATATTAGGGCTTAACATATACCATGCCTGAGGTGTTTTCTTAAGCCCATACAATTACTTCCTCAACCTGCAAAGTAATGATGGATCATGAAAATATCTCTTTGGATACTCCATATATATTTCCTCATTAATATCTCTATGTAATAATGAATTCTTCAAATCCATATGGTGTACATCCCACTTTCTAGTTGCTAGAATAGCTAGAGCTAACCAAATGGAATCAATCTTGGAAACTGGTGCAAAAATCTCTTCATAGTCAATTCCTTGTACCTATGAGAAACATTTAGCTACTAACCAGGCCTTATAATTTTTAATATATCAATAAGCAACCTTCTTTTTCTTGAAAATCCACTTACATATAACAAGTTCTTGTTGTAAGGCAGAGGAACCAATTCCCATGTGTTGTTTTCTAACAAGGAATTGTACTCCTCTTTCATAGCTTCCTCCCAATGGGGTTTTCCTTTAGCCTCTAAATAAGACTAAGTATATAATATTGTTAGGAAATGAGGAACCCTTCCACGCTAAACCTAGTAGAAGAGAGTAATAAATATTTAAACAAAAAAGTAAATGACAAATCCAACACAGAGTACACAGATATTTTACCCTCGAAACCCAAATCGGGAAAACCAACATTCCTTGATAATTATTCTCTCTTTTTGTATTATTAATTCACAAAAAAGGGTTACATATCTAACCTTGGTCCACACCTGAGAGACAATCAACATCATACCTTCTTGATTTACATAAGAACAACCCTATAGCCAATTCGTCTTACAACTACATGACCATCAACCTCTACGATTTCATCATCTATTATAGTATTACAAAACTCATTATTTATAGGATTTACAGTAGGAAAAAACTAAATAAAATGTTCCCGAAAATGGTTACATATCCACATAGATCATTGACTACAAATCCCATGAATCTCAGGATTTTCTTACTGTCAACTACCAAGTTGGATTACCAGTTGACTACTTGTCAGTCGTCATTTGGTATTCATTCGGTTTCCACACACCCACATATCGACCTATTGTCGGTTGACCTCTTTGACTTTTTGTCAATTTATTTAACATAAAATTTACCCAGTCAAACCACCTCGACATTTGAATTTTTGCCCATCTTTCTAGTTGTTTAATCTCTCTTGATCTCCATTCCTAGAATGATGTTTGTTGCACCAATATCGTTCATGTCGAACTTGGAGGATAGTTTCTTCTTCACCGGATTTATTGCGTTCGTGTTGTTTCCAATAAACAACATGTTGTCGACATATAATGCTACATATATGAAACACCCACTTTCTTCTTTGGAATATATGCAGTGATCAACTTTGCTTCTCACAAACCCCAAAATAAGGATTATGTGTTGAACTTTTGGTACCACATCCTTCGTTACTTATTTATACCATAAATGGATATTTTAATCTTGCACACCAAATATTTCTTTCCCACTACAAATCCTTTGGGGTGTTTCATGTAGATTTATTCTTCCAGGTCCCCATGTAGGCACACTAGATTTACATCCATCCATTCTATTTCTAGATCAAATGTTGCATCTAGAGCCATTATTAATCTAATGGAAGTTAATTTTACAACAGGGGAAAGATATCGCCGAAGTCGACTCCTTAGAATTGGGAGTATCCTTTCATTATTGGTCGATATTTGAATTTATCGACCTGACATGTTGCATTCATCGTCTTTTTAAATACCCATTTTCTACCGACGAGCTTTCTTCCACTAGGTAACTTGACTAAGTCCCATGCCTCATTCTTGTGCAAGTATTCCATCTCCTCAACCATGGTGTCCTTCCAAATATTTCCCTATGCTGAGTCGACTGTCTCCCTGACCAACTTGGGGTCATCGTCGATGGAAACTAACACGAATGCAGAATGGAAGTTAGACAAAATATACTTTCTGATTAGTTTTCTTGCTCATTCTGACCTCCTTACAATTCGAGTCAGTTGTTCCACCTCTTCTTCTGATTTAGTCGACTCATCTGAATCATCTTCTTCATTCCTCAATTCAAACCACACCTTCTATGGATTATTATAGGTCTCAATAATTTCTTCAGGCTCATACTTACTTTCAACTTCTCTGAAGACCACATCTCTATTGTACACCAATTTCCTTGATACATGATCCCATAACTTATATCCTTTCATTCCTTCTTTGTATCCAATGAAAATAGACTTGATTTCCTTCTTCTCTAGCTTGCTCCTATTTTATTTTGGAACATGCACAAATGCATCACAACCAAATACTTTGAGATGTGAAACTGAAGGATTCTTACCAGACCATACTTGATGTGGAATCATGTCGACTAGCGTTGATGAATGAGACATACTAAATAGATATTTTGTAGTGTCAACTAGCACTGATGAATGATACATACTAAGAAAGTAAATGACAAAGAAAACACACAATTCACAAATATTTTTCCCTGGAAACCAAAACTGGGAAAACCAACATTCCTCAATCGGTCTTTTCTCTTATTGTCTTATTCATTCAAAATAGGTTACATTCCTAAACTTGGTCCACACCTAAGACAAAATAGACATCATAGCTTCTTTCTTTACACAAGAAAAACCTTGTAGCCAATTCGAATTACATCTACATGAAAAACAACCTCTACGATTTCATCATCTACTTGAATACCCATTTTCTATCAACAAGATTTATTCCACTAGGTTATTTGATTAAGTCCCATGTCTCAATCATGGCGTCCATCTATAGTTTTCTCTCTGCCGAGTCAAATACCTCTGTGACCGGGCTAGGATCATTTTTGGTGGTAGCTAACATGAATGCAAAACACAATTAGGGAGGAATGTACCTTTTGACTAGTTTTCTTACTCATTTTGACCTTCTTACTACTAGGGTAAGTTTTTCTAACTCTTCTTCTGATTCAATCGACTCATCTGAATCATATTCTTAATTTCTGAGTTCCAACCACACCTTCCCTAGATTATTCTCGGGTTGAACAATTTCTTCAAGCTTAGACTTACTTTTGACTTCTCTGAATAAAACATCTCGACTATACATTACGAATATTGTATCATGTCATTCCTTCTTTGTATGCAATGAAAATACACTTGACTTCCTTATTCTCCATCTTACTCCTCTTTTCTTTGGAAACATGAATAAATGCATCACATCCAAATACTTTGATATGTAAAACTAAATGATTCCTACCTGAACATACCTCATGTGGAGTTGTGTCGACTAGCGTCGACAAAGGAGACATATTCGACATATATTTTGCAGTGTTGACTACCCCCACCCATAATTCTTGTGTGAGCACAACACAACTGAGCATGCTTCTTGCCTTGTCCATCAATGTTCTGTTCATTCTCTCGACAACTCCATTTTGTTATGGGGTATATGGAATGGTATTTTTGCGTGCTATGACACACTCCTTGCATAGTTTATCAAATTCCTTTCCATGTAATTCATCACCGTTGTTAGTTCTCAACACCTTAATATTATTATTGGTTTGGTTTTCTACAAGAGATTTGAACTCTTTGAATTTCTTGAAAGCCTCAGATTTCTTCCTCAGGAAATATATACATGTCTTCCTGGAAAAATCATCTGTGAAAGAGACATAATGGGGATCCACCAAGTGAAGGCACTAAAATAGGGCCAAAGTCCAGGGATGATTTTAAGGATGGAAATTTATTTTAAAATGTATAAACCTTGGGAAATCTTACTAATCCTTCATATGTCAACTATAAATGTTTGGCGATATTTTTGTAAAAATATTCAAATTCTAATTATTTTATATAGTTTTTATAAAATTTTGGCGATTTTTAAGGTAAAATAATTTTATCCTATAGAATTTGGGCGAATAATTTTTAAAATAGCGAATCTCGTTTTTGGAAAAACCATTGAAAATTATCCCATGAGCGAAATTTATCCCCTAAAATCATCCCTGGGCCAAACACATCACTATGCACTAACTCTAGAATCTCATTTTCCCTTGTCGATCTAGATGAGAAACTCACCCGACTTTGTTTCCAAATATACGATGTTCACAAAAGTTGTCTTCTAAATTACATTCAGGAAAACCTCCGACCATACCTTTGTTATGCATAGTTTGAAGTCCTTTTTCTACAATATGTCCTATCCTTTCATGCCATAACATGGTTGGGTTGAAATTGTGATGACTTTTCTAGTTGGTTTGAATTGACTCAACCTAAGTCGAGTCAATTAGATTCGAAGTCAAGTTGAATTCAAGAATAGTAATGTTGTTTCATCTAGTTGAGTTGAAATTCCCTAATAACTTTTATAGGGTTCCAATATGAACTCTTTTCATTAAGACCATCACACCTCTGACCATATTGCACGAATCCTTTTGAAATAGAGTGTGGAATCCTGCATCACTCATGTTGCTACCATATATTGGGTTTCTTTCCAAACCTGAAATGTGTAGCACACATGGAAGGGTTTTACTCCTCCCATCCTACAGTATCAATCAAACTCTTCCTCGTCTGAAAATTTTGGTTGTCGAGTTTTCCCCCAAGAACACATTTCCTCCATATTGTTCATATTAGCATAAATATTATATATGTGGTTTCATATGATAGGATGCTCTTGAGTCGATCAACCAAACATGTTGATCTAACTCTGTACTGGTTTATGCCAGGTATACATTGCCTCCCTTATTTGGAGTTGTCTTTCTCTCAATCGACTACTTCTCATTGGATCCTGTATTGACTTCCATTTCCTTCGACTTGTAGTCTGTTTTATAATACCCAACTTTACCGCATTTCCAAAATCTTCTTATCGAATTAATAGGGAATTTATATATACCCTTTGACTTAGATGTTCTACCTGATAATTTTCCTTTATCTCTATCGATCGATTGACCTCTCACCACTAATGCATTTTTGGTTGATCCCTCCATGTTCTTCCTTCTCATTTCCTATGACAATATAGATTCAACCATATAGCGCTAATGTGGTTGTATTCATACCTATAACAATGACTAAGCTATTATAGGATTCTATAAAAGAACATATCATGCTAATACATCTCTCCTCTTCAGTGATTTTCATATCCAAAGAAGATAACTAGCTTCTAATGGTCTTAAACAAAGTTAAATGTCGAGTCACCAAACTTCCCTCACTCATTCTCACAATATACAATTTATTTCTTAGAAATAACTCATTTACCATGGATCTTGACTGGTACAAGCTCCCCAACTTGTCCCATAAATTCTTGGTTGAATCTTCACTTGAGACATTTAGCAGTATCGAATCTACAAGACAAAGTTGAATCATACTTTTTTCCCTTCTTTCACGTTTCTCCATTTCTTTTGTCGACATACCTATAGACATGGTACGTGGAAAGACTATTTTCCATTTTTCTCTATCTACAAGTATATATTCAATTTTAATCTTCCAAAGCTCAAAATTCTGGCCATTGAATTTTTCGATCTCTATTCTCAAGCTTCTCTCGATTCTTTAATACAATATTTAAATATTTATGACTTATGAATCATAATGAACCTAGGCTTTAGCTCATATCCAAGGTTTTTAAACCGAGCTATGATACCATATGTTAGGAAATGAGGAACACTTCCACACTAAAACTAGTAGAAGAGAGAAAGAATTATTTAAACAAGAAAGTAAATGACAAAGAAAAAACACAGTACACAGAGATTTTACCCTCGAAACCCAAGCTGAGAAGACCAACATTCCTTGAGCATTTTTCTCTCTTGTTGTCTTATTCATTCAGAATAAAAGGCTACATGTCTAACCTTTGTACAATTAAGACACAATAGACATCATACATTCTTTCTTTACACAAGAACAACCATGTATCCAATTCAAATTACATCTACATAACCAACAACCTCTACAATTTCATCATCTATTTCAATATTACAACACACATTATTTATAGGATTTATAGTAGGAAAAACCGTAAATAAAAGGTTCCAAAAAATGGCTATAGATCCAAGTAAATTATTGGCTACAAATCCCATGAATCTCATGATTCTATTATAGTTGACTACCAAGTCGTATTACCAGTCAACTACCAGTTGAATGTCATTTGGTCTTCAGTTAGTTGTCACATGAATTCTTGTCAACCTCTTATCGTTTGACCTCTTTGACTTGTTGTTGATGTCTTCGAATTAAATTTTTTCTATTTTAATCACCTCGACCTTCATCTTGTTGTCGATGTCTTTGACTTCAACTTTACCTGGTCAAACCACCTCAACCTTCGACTTTGAATGTCAGTCGATCCACCTCGAATATAATTTGACTGAAAATAATATAAAAACCCAAAATATCCAAGTAGCATATAAAAATAAATAGGAAAAAATGGCTCTATGGTAGTAAAATATTGTGGAGGCTCCACAAACTAAGACCTGGTTCTTTGTGGATCGACATGATCACCCACTAGATCACTTGTTTCCTAAATATTTTGTTGTGCCCATCATGGTCGATGATATGGAACTACAACTTCTTCCTGCTAATAAAAAAGATCAGATATATCATATTCATAGATCCCATCATAGATCATATTAGAATAAGTCTCACGAAGTTCCACAACTAGTGGTGATGGAGATGGAGGTGTGGACTTCTCTAGAAGTACCTGTGAAGGAACCTCTTAAAACATAACACTCCTTTGAATGAATGATGTATATGAAGTATTATATAAAAACCTATATCCCTTCACTCCCTCTAGACATCCATAAAAAATACACTCCTTAATCTAAGCTTTCATATATTTCCTCCTATCAAAAGGGATTCGATCCCATGCACGGGAACTGAAAAAAATCTAAAGTGAGTGACTTCTAATTTATTCTCGGTCCAAGACTCGCATGGAGTGATTGTCCTGAATTATTTATTAGGAAATCTATTCTGAATTTAGGTTACACAGTTGAAAATTTCATCCCATAACTTTTGAGGTAGCTCTCTAGCTTGCAACACACAATTGGTCATGCATTTCAATGTATTGTTCCTTCTCTATAATACCCCATTCTATTGTGGATTATATGGAATTGTGTGTTGCAACTCTATACCTAATTCTGAACAAAGATTCTTGATGCAGGAGCATCCCTCATGACAAGCAAAACCAACGTGGAAGAAGGAAGCCAGTTGGAAGACGTCCAGTGCAATTTTTTGAATTTTAAATTCTCTCTTGAAGTTGACGCGCCTAACTTAAATGAGATCATTTAATTTAAGCGCCTTGGGAAAAATGTACTCAGACCTCAAGCCATATGCTCTCGTCTGAGATAGACAGAGGCATTTATAGTAGTAGTTGCAGGTAGATGGAATTTAATTCTTAGATTAGATAGTTCTCGAAGAAAGAGGGAAAACCGAATATAGACACCCTCATTGTATTATTGTATCATGATAACAACAGGAGCAAGAAGAGTCTAGAGCATAGGAGAATAGCAGAGAGTTGTAGAAGAACACCCATGTACATATCTTGAATTAATAGAATAAGTTGATTCAGATTCATGGTTGTTGTGTTATTCTCTATGTATGTGTGTTAAATGCTCTGCTTATGAATATTACTTCCTATTATGCATTATTATCATGCTGTGTGTATGGCTTCATGTGTTGAGATTGAAGTCTGAGAGGAAGTGAGGTGAGTTACAATTGTTTCTCTTTGAGCAAGGATTCCTGCAAGGAGTGCAGTTGAGTCGTCCGCAAGGAGTGCGTTGACAGAAGGCTCGGGAGTTAAACTCTTGTTCTCAATTCGCTCAGAAGTGAATGGGAGTTGTTAAAGCCATGCAAGGAGTGTGCAGGATAAAGAGAGTCTCAGTCGTGACACTGAGCAGAAGTATTGAAGGACTGCTGCTACAGGTATATGCAGAGTCAAGGAAGCTCGAACAGTTGAATTGTTCGAAGGTTTTCCGCAAGGAGTGCGTGCAGAGAATCTCATTGAGGTTGAAGTAAATCGACAAAGCTCGGGAGGGATAGACCTCTGAGTCACTGAAGATTCAGCGTAGACCAGTGTGATTTGAAGTCGGGGAGGAACGTCGCAGGTTGATGAAGCGGCGAAAGAATCTCATGGAGAGATACTCTTTTCTATCTCGTGGATTAACCAAGGAAGAACGGACGGTCGAAATCTTCTGAAGATATTTCGCGGAGTTTCGGGGATCGTCAGATCTTGAAAAGGTGCAAGGAGGTTACGAAGAGAAGATTCCAAGGAGATTCGAAGCTCAGGAGAGGCGGAGCCGTCGATTCATAATCACAGGAGTCGTTAGATCTCCACGTGGTATCGTGTATCAGGGACTCGGGAGTTGAAGCCCCAAAGGTGTGCAACAAAGAGCAGCGAGATCGCGAGATGCGAAAATATCAAAGCTATTATTTAAGAGGATGCATGTCAAGAGATTCTCATCTCGCAGACTCGGGCATTGGAGGAGCAAAAAGGAAGCCATTTGACTTCACGAGTGGCAAAGTAGAGAGGGATTTGTAGTCGTCCATCTGAAGGGACAGGTGTCAAGGATCGAGAGATCTCGCTATCTCGGGAGCTCGCATGGTGAACGCCCAAGTGTTTGGCGATGAAAGTTGTGAGACATGAGGTCACGAGGCAGCGAAGTGGCGAGAGGCTGTGAGTTGTCCATCTGAGGGGACAGGTGGTAAGAGATCAGATATCTCGCGAACTCGAGAGTTCGTAGGGTAAGGACCCAAGTATTGGGTGTACAAAGTTGCGAGGCGTGAGGATGCGAGGTGACGAAGGAGCGAGGAGATCATAGTCGTCCATCTGAGGAGGACAGATGGAGAGAGATCAACGGATCTCGCAAGATCGAGAGCTCGCAGGTTGAGAATCTAACATTTGGGTACTCTAAGTAGCGAGGTCGCGAGGAAGCGAGAGGAGGATAGCCGTTGGATCCGTAGCACAGGAGGACCGTTGGATCTGAGCGAGGGATCATGTCTCGGGAACTCGCAAGAAAAGGTCTGGGAATTTGGACGGGGGTATCGCGAGGTTGCGAGATAGCGATATCCCGATAGCTGGAGAGCAGTGTGGGCCATAGCGGAGCGTGAGTGGAGTACAGGTGGCACAAAGGGATGCTGATTCACAAAGCGCCGAGGAGCCGAGACTTGTTTGGACACCGAGCCGCGAAGTGCAGAGTAGCCGAGATTCTTGTGGACGTGTGGCAGAGCATAAGGTGGGACCGAGCATCTCGGGGAGTCGCAGACTAGGAGGGTAAAAACTCGACGGTTCAACTGGCGAGGTTGCGAGGTCGCAAAGTTGCGAAAGGCGCTAACAGTTAAGCCTAGCCCACAGTTGTATGTGGAAGGAGCTATACCTGTATCGCCAACTTGGGTATCGCAAGATTTGAAAGGAAAAGTTGGAGGCTTTAGTTATGAACTCGCGAGACGCAAGATTTAGCGGATCTCCCGGTGGTAAGGGGGAGACCTCGGAATAGATTTCTGTGGGTGTAGATCTCCCGATAGGGAGATAGAAGAACCTTCGAGTTCTTCGGGCCGAGAAGAAGAAGGTCTTGTGCAAGGACGTGCCCGTGGGTGGCGCGCCCCTGCGTCAATTCTCAAAATCCTTATTGACATACTCTCCTCATTTTTCAGTATTAATCTTCTTCATTGTCTTTATTTTTTGGTTCTCAACTAGATGCTTGAAATCTTTAAGACACTCAAAGACCTCATATTTTAATTTGAGAAAGTAGACCCATGTATATCTCGAAAAATCATCAGTGAAAGTAAAAACATAATTAGATTTAATGATCAATGGTTGTGGGAAAGGACCTTTAATGTCACTATGAACCAAATCTAAAAGTGATGATGCACTCCATTCTTTACCTGTGTTGAACTTATCCTCATGATGTTTTCCTAGTATCAAGCCCCATAAAACTCCATGTATGTATTGAATGTGGGGTAATACATATACCATTCCACCCTTACTAATTTGATCTAAATATTTAAAATTTAGATTACCAAACCTCTCATGCCACGACATTGAATCTTCATTAGAATGTGTTAGAAGAGATACATAATCATATTTATGAGTGAAGTGAGAGAATGTGTATAACCTGGAATGGTGATTAACCTCACCAATGCCAATTTTGAACCATATTACCAGTCATAAACAATAATTGAGTCCAAAGTGAACTCCACCTTCTTTCCGGAACTTGAATGAGTGATTTCATAGATGGAGAGAATATTCACAGAAATATTTGGAACATGAAGTACATCCTGAGAGAAACCATGGTCTATATCAACTCTACCCTTACCACACACCTTTGTAGGAGAATCATTTCCCATGAAAATAAGTGTTCTAGAAAAAGTCTCCAAGTATGAAAAAAGTCTATTTGAGGAGGCCATGTGATGGGTAACCCTAGAATAAATAACCCAAGCATTAGGAGAAGTTGAAATAGAAAGTAATGCATGACCATTACCTCTTTCTAATGATGGCATTTTTCCTTGCATTATCTAGAAAACAATCCTCGAGGTGATGTTTCTCAAGTGTTTGTGCCATGAAATCTATGGTCTTTTTCATGGAATAACTCTTTGGACGGAACCCATTGTTACAATAGGAAAAACAATTTGTCTCCTTCTTTACTTTTGATTCCTTGGAACTCAAAATATCATCTATGGACTTTTTCTTACATTCCTTCTTGCTCTCTTGGTCCTTCTTACCCTTGTTCTTCTGCTCATTCTTCTTTGAACTTCCTTGAGATGTAAGCGCATGGGGCTTGGAATTATTAAGTGCTCCTATTTGGATGAGATTTTTGTTCTCCTGGATAAGTGACTCCATGAAATAATCTAGGGATGGAATATTCCATATAAACTCCATAGATAATTTGATAATATGAAAAGAAGAAGCGTAGACATAATAATCTATTCCTAGTTTGGTTAGATATGAAAAGATTAATTGTTCATCTTTATTATCAATTCCACACACATTAACATGAGAAACAAAAATTTTAGAATTACATACATAGTCTGGTAGGGTCTCTAATTATATTGCATTCAATGCATGTAGATCATTCTCGATCCAGGTGGATATTGGTGGCCACCCACCTATTCCAACTGGCTCCTTTTGTCAGTTTTTAGTTCAGCATGTTCTTATGTACTTCTTTGTAACTGTGGGTTCTACCCTTTTGAGGTTGTCTAAATACCTACACATATTACAGGTGGATAATGGTGGCTTCCCACCTAATCCAACTGGTTTATATTCTATGTATTCATGTTAGCACATCTTGTTATACTTCTAGGGCCATTTTGGAGCCCTTAACAGTGTTATTTTGACGTGCCACATTCAAACTATAGAAAAAGTCACAGTTTTATGGAATGATGTGTAGTTCTATAAAAGACCTTTCCAACGGGCTATCACGCGTCTAAAACGAAGATTTTATGCAAACGTTACAACACCAGGAATTTAATGTACTAACTTACCCAAACGAGGCCCACATGACTTTTGGCGTTTGATCTCCTAGGGTTAGGTTTTTGGATGTCTAGAGTTTTGGTATTCTTGTTTAAGATAATATTTCCTCTAGAGCCTCATTGTAATCATATTCTTGTGAATGAATGTATCCGTCACATCTCTTCTTAGAGATAAAGTTTCCACCATTCTATCTAGTCTTGCACTTTATATTTTTACAGTATCTTTACAAATATTTCATTAATAGAAATCAAGAATTGTTGTATTTCTCTATTTTTTGAAATTTGCATGATTATTTCATTTTAATTTCTTTACTTTCATTTCGTTCTGAAAATAAATTCGAATCAATGGCATCAGAGTAGGATGCTCTTGATCATTTTCAACACATGTCCCTGACAAGGTATGAGTATAGCCATTTGGGTCTTGAGCTTGTCTCTCTTGAGGACAGTCACTCTCGCATGCCCAAGAAACGCTTGATGGAGGAAGAAAATAAAAAAATATGGAGAAGAATATTCTATTAACCTATTTCTTGAGAAAACTCTCATGCGACAGAGGGATGAAATGATGGAGACTTTTTCACACATCATTCAATGTCTGCCGATAGCAATAGGCACATCTTCATCAAGAATCCATTTTGGAGGAATTGATATTCCCATATTTGAAGGTCAGATAGATGAAGATGCCCTAGAAAATGGTTAAATCTATTATAAGGTTATTTCTCTATTCAAAATTTTTCTAACAGGGAAAAGATCACCTTTGCAATCCTCAAGGCTCTCCCCCATGTTAAACATTGGTGGGAAACTTACTCGAAGAAAATTTCCACAGAGGAATCTAGAATATATGGGGCCAAGCCCACTTGGGATTTTTTTTTGGATGCAGTCAAAGAAAAGTATTATCCTGTTGATAACTATGAAGAACAGTACATGAGATGGACCACACTGTGGCAAGAGAAGAGCCAAACAATGTTAGAGTTCACAAATACTTTCCATACCTTGCGCACCAAGATGGGTATCAAAGACTCCGAGGGACATCTAGTTCTGAAATACCGTGGGGCTCTGCATAGGTACATCCAAATAGAAATGTATTTCCTAAACATCTCATCATTGGGAGCTTCCTATATATATGCTATCAAAATCAAGAATAAATTTAGGCACCAAAACAAATGGGAATTCAATTCTGCAAATATGAAACAACCAAAGCATGGTAAGGAAGACCCTAACCAACAACCTCCAGACAACCAGCCCAAGACACATAACAAGAAGGGAAAAGGAAAAATGAAGAATAACACTTGCAAGTGGTGTGACTTCCACAAAATCCCCTGGCACAACATCGATGAATGTTTCTCAAAATAGTCATTGGTGGTCGAGGTAAAATACACAAAGTTGAACCCTGATTCATAATCTGATCCAAAAAATATTGAAAATAGATAGATCATCGACAGAGAACCCACTGCTATTGTTGCGACCAAAACAATTCAACTAGAGGAATCAATAGATCCTAAAGAGGGGGAGTGCCTCTTCCATTCACATATGTGGGTGAAGGGGATACTGGTGCATTTCATTTTATATAATTATAGCTAGAAGAACATCATCTCAGCTAAGGCCGCCAAACTGTTGGGTTTGTCGATAACACCACACCCACAACCATACAACATTGGGTGACTTCACCAAGGACGATATCTTTGTGTCATGCAATAGTGTTGCATGTCTTATGACATCCAACCCTTCAATTATGACGTAGTGTGTGATGTTTCCCCTCTTAATGTATGTGATGTTGTTTTGGGGAAACCATATATGTGGAGATGTCATGTTGTCTATGATTCTAGACCCCGTAGTGTCATTATTAATATGGGAGGTTAGTTCTATAGGATACTAGAGGGAGTTACAAATACTTCTCCACCAAAACAATGCCACAAGGTAATATCTCATAATAAAAAAATTCATCCTCTTCATGGTTTGTTCAAAGAATGCACATAAGATCACTACAACCACTGCAACCTCAACACCTTCTATCCAGCAAAAAAATATTGTCAAAGAGAAAGAATATATTGTTTCTTTACCTATAATGGTGCATACACAATGCCCCTTTAAGACCAGAGACAACAGGTTGGTGGAGCATATTCAACCCTGCCAGCAATCAGTTTCTGACAGTATTCCATAGACCAAGCAACACAATTTATCCAACAAAGAATGCATCTCACCAAGATGATTTCCCCTCTTCTCTGGGCACTCAACGCAATGGAGACCATTGCCTCCTAAGGGGGGAGGATTGATATAGGTGGATATTGGTGGACACCCACCTATTCGAACTGTCTCCTTTTATTAGTTTTTAGTTCATCATGTTCTTCTATACTTATTTTTAATTGTGGTTTCTATCCTTCTGGTATTGTTTGAAGATCAAAACATATTCTAGGTAGATACAGGTGGCCTCCCACCTAATCCAACTGGTTTATTTTGCATGCATTCATGTCAACACATCTTGTTGTACTTCCAGGGTTGTTTTTGGGCCCTAAAAAATGTTATTTTTTCTTAACAAAGTCAAACTATAGACAGAGTCACAATTTGATGGCATAATGCATAGTTCTGTAAAAGACATTTGCAATGGGATATCACGTGCCTAAAATGAATATCATATGAAAAAGTTACAACCTCGAGAAGTTAATGTACTAACTTACCCAAATGAGGCCCATGTGACTTTTGGCGTTTCATTTCCCAGGGTTAGTTTTTTGGATGTATAGGGTTTTGGAATTCATTTTTACAATAAAAAGGCATTCAACGCCTCATTGTAATCATATTCTTGTGAATGAGCATAGTCATCACATCTCTTCTCAGAGATAAAGATGTCACCATTCTAGTGAGTCTTGCAATCTGTATTTTTATAGTCTCTTTACAATTATTTCATTAATAGAAATCAAGTATTGTTGTATTTCTCTGTTTCTAGAAATTTTCATGAGTATTTCATTGTAATTTCTCTACTTTCATTTCGTTCTAAAAATAAATATGGATCAGTGGTATCAGAGCAGGTTTCTCTTGATCATTTTCAAATCATGTCTCTGACGAGGTACGAGTATATCCATTTGGGTCTCGAGCTTGTATCTCTTGAGGACAATCACTCTCCCACACCCAAGTAGCCCTTGATGGTAGCAAAAAATAAAAACGACGGAGTAGAATATTATATTAACATGTTGCTTGATCAAGCTCTCACGCGACATAGGGAAAAAAATGATGGATAATTTTTCACACTTGCTTCAATGCCTTCTGATAGCAACATGCACATCTTCATCAAGCGACCATTTTGGAGGAACCTCTCCCTTCAACGTACAAGTTTATTTTGATATTCCCATATTTGAAGTTCAGATAGATGCAGATGCCCTAGAAAAATGGTTAAATCTATTAGAAGGTTATTTTTCTATTCAAAAAAGTTTCAACAGGGAAAATATCACCTTTTCACTCCTCAAGGATCTCCCCCATGTTAAACATTGGTGGGAAATTTACTGGGAGAAAATTTCCACAGAGGATTATGTAATATATGGGTTCGATCCCACCTAGGATTGTTTTGTGGATGTGTTCAAAGAACAATATTATCTTGTTGATAATTATGAAGAACAGTACATGAGATGGACCACACTGTGGTAAGAGAAGAGGCAAACAATGTCAGCGTTCACAAATAATTCCCATAACTTGTGCACCAAGTTGGGTATCAAAGACTCTGAGTGACATCCGGTTATGAAATATCGTGGTTCCCTGCATAGGTACATCCAAACCGAAATGGATTTCCTAAAAATCTCAACATTAGGAGTTTTCTATTGATATTCTATCAAAATCGAGCAGAAATTTAGGTACCAGAACAAATGGGAATTTGGGTCTACAAATATGAAACAACCAAAGCATGGTAAGGACGTCCCTAACCAACAACCTCTAGAAAACCAATCCAAGACATAGGAAAAGAAGGAAAAAGGAAAGACGAAGAATGACAATGGGAAGTGGTGTGACTTCCACAAAATCCCCTAGCACAACATCGATGAATGTCACTCGAAACAAACATTAGTGGCCGAGGTCAAAGACATGGAGTTGAACCCTGATTTGGAGTCTGATCCAGGAAAATATTGAAAACAGATAGATTATTGATATAGACACCACTGATATTGTCACGACCATAACAATTAAACCAAAAGAACCAATAGATCTTGAAGAGGGGGTTTCTCTTCCATTCACAGATGTGGGTGAAGGGGACCCCGTTACATTTCATTATTTATAATGATTGCCAGAAGAACCTCATCTGAGCTAAGGCCATCAAATAGTTGGGGTTGTTGAAAACACCACAACCATAACCAGACAACATTGGGTGGCTTCACTAGGGACGATATCTTTGTATCAGCAAGCGGTGTTGCCTGTCCTATGGTATCCAACCTTTCAAGGATGAGGTAGTGTGTGATGTTTCCCATCTTGATGTTTGTGATGTTTTTTTGGGCCAACCATATATGTGGATATGCCATGCTGTCTATGATTCTAGACCTCGTAGTGTCATTATTACTCTGGGAGGTCATCTCTATAAGATACCAGAGGTAGTTCCAACTACTTCTCCACCAAAACAGTGTTGCAAGGTAATCTCTCACACTAAAAAATTAATTTTCTGAATGGTCTTTTCAAAGGATGAATAAAATACCGCTACAACCATTGCAAACTTAACACCTTATATCCAGAAAAAACAGATTGTCAATGATAAAAAAGATATTGTTTCTTCACCTGCAATGGTTCCTACACAATGTCTCGTCAAACCCAGAGACAACATAATGGTGGAGCATATTCAACCCCGCCAACAACCAGTTTGTGACAGTCTTCCAACAAAAAAGCAACACAACTTCTCCAACAAAGCACAAAGATCGCCAAGATGATTTTCCCTCTTCATGGGGCACTCAATGCAATAGATACCATTGCTTCATAAGGGGGAAGGATTGATCCAGGTGGGTTTTGGTGGCCACCCACATGTTCCAACTAACTCCTTTTGTTAGTTTATATCTTAGCATGTTCTTTTGTACTTCTTTGTAATTGTGGGTTCTACCCTTTCGGTGTTTTCTAAAGCCCTACACATATTCCAGGTGGATATCGGTGGCCTCCCACCTAATCCAACTGGTTTATTTTGTATGTATTCATGTAAACACATATTGTTGTACTTCGAGGGACGTTTTGTGGCCCTAAACAGTTTTGTTTTAGCGTGCCACAGTCAAACTGTAGACAGAGTCACAGTTTGACGACATAATGTGTAGTTCTCTAAATGAACTTTCCAACAGGCTATCATGTGCCTAAAAAAAAGATCATATGAAAAATTTACGGCCCCAGGAAGTTAATGTACTAACTTACCCAAATGGGTCCCACATGATTTTTTTGTTTAATCTCCTAAGGTTAGGTTTTTGGATTTCTAGGGTTTTGGCATTCCTGTTTAACATAAAAATGCCTTCAGAGCCTCATTGTAATCATCTTCTTGCGAATGAGTGTAGTCTTTCACTCTGTATTTTTACAGTCTCTTTACAATTCTTTCATTTATAGATATCAAGTATTGTTGTATTTCTCTATTTCTGTAAATTTTCAGGAGTATTTCATTGTAATTTCTTTACTTTCATTTTGTTCTGAAAATAAATATGTATGAATTCTCCAAGAAATGACCTCTTAGATTGTCTTTCTTTCCCAACAAATGGTCCAAATTTTTCCAAACATCGTTAGGTATCATGCAAGTATCGACATGTAAGAGGAGATATGTAGATATGTTCAAGCATAATATCCCATAGAATTCATCAATTTTGTTGAAGTATTTTTATTTCTCTATGGTTGAAGTAGGCTCGATCTCAATCCCCATGGTGATTATATACAATCCATTTCTTTGAAGTAGAAGGTCTATCTTGGGCTTCCACTCAAAGTAGTTCAAGGGTGTCAAGATCACTGAAAAAAGATGGCTCATTCATAGTTCTCTATGGGTTGTCCAATATGACCTATAAAACTACCACAAAAATTGATTCTCTCTCACAATAATGGCTCTGATACCATGTAGGAGTAAACCACAATCCAAGCCATAATTATGACAAGGAAATATTACACTAGCTAATTGCAAAAGAGAGACATGAGAGAGAAAAATATAATCAATCTTCACAGATAAGAGACTAAGAAACCAACTCTAATAACAATGTATCAATCCTTCATAATGAGTAAAATATATACAACTCTCCACATGAGGAGTAATTCGCACTAGGTTGGGATTTCCATGTGCATGCTCAAGTAAAAAAATAACTTCTCCTGATAGAAACAATTAGCTAAAGTCAAAAGTCGCTAATATTAAGAAAAGGTAAAAAATATAGGTTTGAACTTAGTGATAACTTTACATGAATTCAACATTCATTCCATAATAGAAAACATCTCTTAGAATAAGACTAGAGTCCAAGAATGGAACTAAAGTCCTAACTGAGTGAAAATTTGCTAATTATGGAAAGTTACAAAAAAAGCGAAGTGAGTGAACTCCAAGTATTAGATGGGTAATTCACACTTCCCTAGGAGGATAATATTCTTGCTAAAGCTCACTCTATAGCAATGGAATAAGAAGTATTTCCTAAAATTAAGGAAATAAGAATTATCTCCTAAAAAATAGGAATTTTCCTAATGGTGGGCAAAAATTAGGAATTGGCCTAATGGGAGATAAAGAATAGGAATTTTCCTTATGATGGTTTATGATCCCATGGTTTTGGAAAACCATAGTATTTTCCCATGGTATTACATATAGGAATCCACCGGTTAAAAATAGACTTGCTATAAATAGACATGCTATAAATAGAAGTCCTCCTAAATGGTAGGAAAAATGGAAAAAATGAGTATGTCACTAGGTATGTAGTTGAGAATGTACACCAACAAAGTAGTCAACTGTCTTGGGGAAAGAGAGGAAATTTGTATGGTTAGAGGAGAGAATTAGTCATTCACATTTTTGCATTGCGAGTAGTTTTTGCATGGGGAATTTTTTATAGAAAGAGAGTTATGAGTGTAGAACCTTGAAGGTCGTCATAGTGGGAATGTATTGTGGTTGTTTGGATCTTTAATTTCATGGGAAGAGAGGCTTAGGCCTACGAAAAAGATTTTGTTTGAAAATTGTCAATTGAAATAAGTGTTTTTCAATTGTGTGAATTTATTTTGCAAATGTAAAATTCGCAAAGTCCCAACATAGATATTTCCTATCCATCCTGTATTGGAATCCCTGGAGGGGAGTGGGAAGGATCGAGGGACTGTGAGAAGTGAAGGGGGATCCCATCTATAGGTTATATTGGTTGTGGGGTAGAGATTTGGTGGATTAGAATTAACTATGGGGGCTAACTATTGAGAGGGGGGATTTAGTTAGCCTTAGGAACCACCATCTCTTGTGTATTCATTTCCCTAGTTTGGGGGTGAGTTGCTATTGAGAACTGAAACAACAATTCTATGAATGGTTGGAATGTCCATCCTCTGCAATGAGTTAGATATTTCATAAGATGAGTATTATTATTTAGTGTGTTTATTCATGTTATATGATTGAAACATAGTTACCAACTTAATGAGAACTGTGACCTCAAAATGAGAACTCTGGCCCAAAAAACCCATATTTTTGCATAAAAAACATCAAAATCAACCCCCAAATCAAAAAGTGGTGCTACCGGTAGCACTATTTTTTAAAACGGGGTGAAAATTACAACATTTTTCAAACATGGGCTTCAAAACTTAGACAGTAGCTCAAAAAAACCTTAAAATCAACACCTAAAAACAAATAAGATGTTTTTGAATTTTTTTTTTCTTTTCAAAACGTTAAAT
>SNQJ01S0025508.1:0-14628 GCA_010110895.2 Picea sitchensis
CCTTTTGGGGCTTCTAGATGACATATGAGGGTCCTCCAACTTCGTAAGGCCATAACTCTCAAACCGTGAGGAGTTATGTGACATTCCACATACCACCAGAAATGGAATGACATGTACTATCCATATAGAATAGTATTACCTTCCAATATAGCAAAAAACATATCGTTATCCATCAAACAAACTTGTGTCCATTACCCAAACCTAGGTTCTCCAACTTCACATGGTCATAACTCTCTAACCGTGAGGATTTATGTGGCGTTCTACATACCACCAGAAATGACATGACAAGCATTATCCATCTAGGATAGTTTCCCTGACAAATTAATTGTCCTTCATCTCATTATTCCACAATTAATCATGGGTTCTCTTACTCCACGAAGCTTCTTTCCATGAGGGCTTTCACCATAAGGGGACCACTTTGGAGTTCATCCATATTTATTTCTTATAAACCATGACAAAACAATAATGAGTCATATTTACATCAAACCATCTTGGTTCCATTACCCAAACCTTTGTGCTACGGGGCTTTCTTCAAGGGTTGACATCAATGACAACCAACCTTAATCAACAGTTGCTCTGTGCAAGTTGGTTGATAGTTGTGTCCGGGACGAAACGATGTTATGAACAAATAGAGGGAATTTTTTCCACAATACTTGTTTCGTTGAGCGATATAATCCGATCACAATCACCATGGTCATATACTGTTTTGGGAAATATATTAAAATTTGTAATGAATATCCCATTACCTGGAAATATCTTTTATGCATGTTTCTGGACAAGTTGTGTGGGAATAGTCAGTGTGACTATCATCAGGGCCTCATTATTTGTCATGTCAGCACCCATAATGGATCTAGTTTTGTTTTCCTTATCCAAGTAGGTGCTATAGATGACCATTATGTCCCCGACAAACACTTGTCCAGTTCGGCAGCTGTTCAAGCCCTCTATTGATAGTATTTTGGGTGTTACAAGTTTAGACCTGGTGACATTTTTTGAACAAGAAAAGTAATGTGAATGATAGTCTGCATTTTTTTTTCTTTTTTCTTTTTTCCTGACATAAATGTACAAGTAGACGCACAACTTGGATGAAGTATGGAGCTAGAGTTTTGCAACCAGACCTCTTAGTCTGCAAAATTTGTGCTATGTTTGACGTCTCACTTGCACTCATTGATACTTCTTATGAACTACAAAGTATGTGTTGCATATGACATCAACATATTCACCATTGCATAGATGAATAAATAGCAGAGGATATTTGTTTGGTAAACATATGAGGAACATAATGTATGCATATTTACCTTTGGCCTTGTCGGTCTGTTGATGTTTGCGATGATTGAATGCTCATGGCCATGTCACTAGTCCAACTTTTTCTTATGCAAGCATGTGTAGATGAACATCAGAAGGACTAAATAATCATATGCATTGTATATTGTCCATAATTGTTCTGAATGTCACATACAGGGTCGAAGGAGATGAAATACGAAATAGGGTGTCAAGGGATACTCAAGAAACATGACGACACGACAGTCAAATTGTATGCCTCATATTTTTTGACTGAAAAAATGTGTAACAGTAAATAGGGCGTGATGGGGGGTGTGACGACCAATCTGTATATCGCGGAACCTTTGAAGCCAAAGGCGCAATCTTGAAATTGACAGCTTGGGAACCCGCGATCGCAAAAGTGGCTAAGTATGCAATGAGGTAGAAGCATGAGTATAAATGTGAACCCATGAGTCTGTCAACCCGCACACCTAGACATTTTCGGAAAGACGACCAAGCAAAGCAACCAGAAAGCAAAAGTAGACGAGAAAGTTTAAGTATAGAAGAGGAAAAAAAAAAGGGATAATAGAAAGTGGGAAAATTAGAAATGGGGAGGGCAATGTTTGGAAGTGGGAAGTCTCAACAAAGGCCCATTATTGCCAAATCATCGTTTTCTAGTCCAATATTATATGCACCCACCCGTTTTGTATGTTTGATTTAATAACACAGTTGGTATACCTTTTCGAAGATTGTACCACAACCCCCTCTACTGTGGCATATAAGAATTGATCTTCCTGTCCAACCAATCTGTTTCTTTCAATGTAGCAACGCCGAACATACAGTGGACATGAAGGTAAGTTAGTATGCAGAAAAACATGTAAAAGAAAGAAATACAATTCTATTTATTTCAATGTAGCAGAAAAGAGAATACAATTCACATGAGGATAAGTCACTATGTAGAAACATACGTAGTATCTACATACAGTAAAATAGGTGCAAAGCAGTAGAACAAATACACAGACAATAAATGAAATACTAAACACTGGAATATGAAATAAGAGTAGAGGCATGCACCTCTACATTCGCGGGAAAGAGTCCATCGTCCTCTCCAGCCACTTTGTTTGTTTAAATGTAGCAATGCAGAAAAAATGCAATGGACATGAAGGAAGTTGGTACGCAGGAAGACATGTAAAACAAATAAACAGAGTTTGAATTTTTTTCAATGTAGCGGCACATAAAATACAAAAGATGTGAAGATAAGTTATTATGTAGGAAGGTACGCAATATCTACATACAATAAATTAGGTGAACACATATACAGACAATAAATGAAATACAAAACAATGGAATATGAAATAACAGTACAAGCATGTACCTTTGTATCTCCTCTTCCACCGCTACGGTAAAGACTCCTTCGTTTTCTCCAGCTATTATGTTTGTTTGAATGTGGGAATGCACAAAATACAATGAACATGAATGGAAGTTGGTATGCAGAGGAGAACAAGTAATATGTACATACACTAAATGAGAATCAACGAATAGGATAAAAGATAGTTAGAAACATGAACCTTTGCTTTTCTCCATCCATGGTTGCAATTGTTTAAAGTTTTTCATGTCCAAAATATATTACAAGCCACAAAATATAAATAAATCACATGGCCATAGCTAAATGATTTTGGTTTTCTGCGGCAAAGTACCCAGATATGCTTTGAGACATGGAAATATAATTTTGCAGTATCTTTGGTGTACATCTCATATTTAAAGTACAAGACAAATTCTATCATGGTCACACTAGTCTGTGTACATGATAAAGAGGTTGTGTTGTAATATGGGCACATATCACCATATATGGTTAATAAGTGTGTTTTTCACATGTTTTATCTTAACAAAAAGACAACGGACATTGTAATTGCACATGTAGTTGTCCAATCATATTTTATGCCACTATTTTGTATCATGTCAACACTAAAGTATCCTAGAATGATAATGGTTTCGTCCAAATGTAAATGGTGTGATGCATTTGAGAACACATTCATTATGCTAACAATGTTGCATGCCAAACAATATAGAAACTAAATACTGCAATTTGCAATCCACGGAACACCACTCTTGGTAGCACCATCTCAGTATCATTTTCTTCTACAAGAACATTTTAAAAAGACATGTAGGTATGGTCCAGAACTAGGAAAAAGAATTGGAGAAAAATTTAAGAGAAGGATAGGCGGGCATGGGACAGGCACTAGATCTCAACTTCGCCAGACACGACAAACAACAGAACCACAGGTCCACTCGCGGGTGTAGGACCTGAACACCGCAAAGTGCAAAAAAAAAAACATCTCCAATTGTCGGCGTAGGACCCCAACCTTGCAAAGCCGAAGTAAACAAAAGAAAACAACAAGCAACAAACCAGGGAGCAAGCACGAACATGCCCAACTGTAGACCCAGGACCTCAAACTCGCAAACTTGATCCAAACAACAACAAGCAGCAGCCAACGAACCAACGAACAATCTACAACCACTGAACCAATAAACAACATATGTATCTCCAATGATTACCAAACTGCAGCCCAAGAACAGAAGGAACTAGAAACATATGATGAGCATGCCAGTAGAAATAATCAAGCATTCTTACTTGCAAATTGCAAACAGTGAACATCAAAGAACGAATAGAAAATGAAATTATGGCATTGAAACTTACTCTGAAACAATGAACGACAGAACCATAGGTTGAATTGTGGGTGCAACACCTGGACCCTGCAAAGTAAAAAAAATAGATCCAACTGGAATGCAGGACCCCAACCCTGCAAAGTTGAAGTAAACAAAAGCAAGCAACAAGCACCAACAGGTCCAACTGCATGCAAAGGTCCCCAACCTTGCAAAGTTGAACCAAACAACAATAAGCAACAAGCAACGAACAAGAATCACCCACCGAACCGGTAAACAATGTATGTATCTTCAACGATGACCAAATTGCATTCCAAGCATAGAAGAAGTATAAAACATACAATGCCTATTCAACTGGTGGTGGACAACAATATTGTCCAAATTCACTGCAACATTCTATAGAAAAATTCGAGGAAAAATGTACTCTGAGAAGCCTATTTAGGTAAACATTTAAGACTATCCGGTTGTTTAAGGGCCTCACGGTATGCAAACATTTAAGCTATCAGGCTTGTTTCAGGACCTCACACTATGTAAACATTAAAGTTGCCAGGCCTATTCAAGCACCTCAAAAAAAGTGGCAATGCTCTAAACCTTCGGCATATAAACATTTCAAGACAAATGCAAAGGACTAATAATAATAAAAGGACATATTAATATGTGATCGTTATAGTCCCTCTATGCCTTCGGTAGGGACTAATAATAATAAAACATTAAAAAACAACATCCATGCTCAGAACTTTTGGTATGTAAACATTTCAGTAAAAAAGTAATAAAAATTAAAAAAGAACGTCTAAGCTCAAAAAATTGGATATCTACACATTTACAACACTGGGAACAACAAAGCTCGCAATAAGACCTCCAATATATTCTCCAATGAGACGATGACATACAAGTTTTTTTTTTTTTATATAAAAAAAAAATGTTTTCACTTCTATAGTACGAACAATACAAATGATGCAAAAATTTATAGTCAAAGGACATATTAATATGAAGTCAATGAATTATTGATCACTATAGTCCCTCTGCGCCTTCGGCATGAACTAATAAAAAAATAAATTTTATCTTTTTAAAGAAGAAAAATTAATTGATACATTATTACGCCGAAGGCGTTATTTTAAGGGGAGGGTTCTCTTGGCCTTTCGTCGTCTGTCAAGAACCACTTACAACCAGCCAAGTGTCCCTTCTCTTTAACCTATTACAATTTGCCACATGTGATTTCACATAATATGCACTAGGTCATCGATAGGCATGGGCCCACATCCGTGTTGTTTGGACTATCCTATTTGTAACATTTATGTCTGATTGTTTGCAGTCGCTAAGCACACCATCGACGATATGCAGGGAACGATGGTTGTTGATTCAGATTTCATGGTTGACCTTGTACCCCTGAAAAATACCCTGTCTCCCTTCACGGTCCAGTCATCATTATCTGTATCTGCGTGTATGTTCAGTTTCAAAGGCGACTTTGTTGTTGGACGAGCATTATCCACTCTACAGATTTATAATTCTCATGGTTTGTATGTACTGATATGAATCCTGATAAGTAGGGTATAGTCGTTAATTCATCATGTTTTACACATTATTTCATGGTCATGATTTTATAAATAAACAAGGTGAAATGGTGAAATGAATTGTATAATTTTTTTAAATTGTTTCATAACAACACAATGACATAGAGGTTGATTTTATCTTTCATACATAATTCTGGACAATAAATTTAATGTTTTTTCACCTCTAATTTTTTAGTCCATTACTATTTAATGAAACAAATCTTATGTGTTTCAAAACCTATTTCCAATTACAAGTACAAGTAGAATTACATTTAGAACACTCACATTTATTTGAAATTGTGATCAAGAAACATACTTGTACCCATTGTAGTGATTTAGTAGAAGTATGGGAACAAGAAATATGATGATGATGATTAATGTCCATTGAGACTAATTGGTCTATAGAACCTTAAGAAGAGTCCTTAAGAAAGTAAGAGATCACTTTGATTTCTTTATAATTGTTCATACATGTATCTTCACAAATAATAGTTTAATTTGTTATGTGACATAGTTTTTTTTTAATTTAAATAATTTATTTTGATGTTACACAACTTCTTTAAAATTATGATATAATTGTTTATTAGTAACATTAAGAGTTAATTTTAAATTACTTTATCTTTTTTATATCTTTGATATAATAAAAACAAAAATTAAGATTTTTAAAATTATTGAAATTTTTTTCCTTTATCATGTTCTACCCTTATAATTCTTACATATAATATAAATTGAATTTGTGGATTTGCTTTTTATTCTCTTTTGAATATCCTCTAATTTTTTTGTAACATTGTGTTTTTGTCGAATGGTACTTGAGTTTTGTAATGCTATGGTAGTGTTCATGTTCCTTCGTGTGTGTATGTGTAGTGTAGTGGAGGGGTCACAAGCATAACAATAGTGCAATCCATATGACATCATATATTGTGAGGAGATGTCATGTATTTGTACTTGGATTTTGTAGTTGTATTTAGAATGTGGCAATTTTTATCGTTTATGTGATTAGAGGTTTTCGAATGGAGTGAGAATTGTATGATTGTTGGAATGGTGTAGTGCATAGAATTGGGAAACATAAGTAAATGTAAACTTGGGCCAATAATAAATTCCATTAGAATTTGTATATTCAACATCGTAAAAGGATAAGTTTTCACTTGGGACACTAATGAATATTAGAGGAGTAAATTTGAATAGTAAGAAAAAAAAAATGTAATATCATCTTATCACCATATATTCATTATACATATAGATAAGCACACATAATACATCAAATTTAGAGGGGAAACCATTACACAATCCTTTATATTCAATCCATAAGAAAAATCCATACATGACTCTTTATAACTCCATACATTGATTGTCAAGGGATTTAAACCCTAATCTCTACTTCTTCCATATAATATATAATACTAATATTTCAATATAAGACTCAATTAAACAATCATCCAACCTGCATCCTATCATTTACATTCCTTTATATAAAATTTAGATCAATTACATATAGTTACAACCTCCTACAACACAACTTTCCAACACGCATATAAGAAGGTACATTAATTATAATTACATTGATAAATTTTGTCATGCAAATCAAAATAGGGTATGTATCACACAACTGGGCACATTGACTAAACTCTACACGTAAATAAAAACTATGCATGCAAATACTATTTGTGCACAATATCTTCAAAACCATAAAATAAGGCACCAAGAGGCCCTAGCACTATGATTGTCTCATCACTAAGATAACATAGTGTATCCCTACAAAATAAAATCCAATGAAGGAAGCTCTTGCTTAACCCAATGAACTCGTTGAAGCCTTGGGTTAGATTTTCATAGGAAGTCATGAAATAATCTATTTCTTTCAGAAATTGAGTACTTGATTCTATAGTTGATTTCCCTTCTTCTCAATATATAAAATCATTTTTTAGATCTCTAATAGTCCTAAACGATCATGAATATTTGGAAAACATATTCACTTAGGGGAAGAATAACAAGACCCAACACTAACATATGAGCCTCACTATCAAATAAAATGGAATGGATAAGTGTAGTCATGATTGTGTGTCCACATCAACTCATTTCAAAATACTACGAGAAGGATAAGAGCATAGGGCTGGATGGAACCTACTTAGTATATAGGATTGGTCTTCCAACAGTGCACTATCAATGGAACCATTGGAAGGAATTGAATGATGATTCGACTTAATATAAAGTAGGTAAAAACAAGTTCTCCAAAATATTTTGTGCTTTCTTTTTTATTTAAAAAAGTATGTTTCATATAAGATTCTAGATTATTGCATCAATATGTAGATTTTAGGAGTGAGAAGTCTCTAAGCCTTCTGATGCAAAAGTTTGTGCATCTCTTTCTCCTAAAGAAGGTGCTATGATCTACTAGTTTTCCCCTATATTTAATCTTGTTATGAAACCTAAGTTTGCATTTATTTTTTTATCTTATGCCACTATTAATTTAAGGTCTCGGGTCTTTCTTTTGTGCGGGTTCAAGTAGTATCATTGAAAGACATTGTCAGGTCATTGCTAGGCGAATGAAAAGAATCAACAAAGTTAAAATGTAAAAAATCCATGCTCTCTTCCTCGAGATTATTTCTTACAAGTTTTCAAATGATCAAACCCAATTATTTTACTTTGTTTCCCATCTCATTTTTGTTTCCAAATTAATGTGATTATATAACATTGCAAATGTCCTCTCGTCATTGAATATCATATAAAAGGTAAATAATTTCTTCACACAAGATGTGCTCTGAACAAAATGTTATTAAGTAGTGAAACCTCTCTAATTTTCAATCTTATTTCTTTAATAGACTCATACTATGGAGAATTGGAAGCCTAATTTCAAGTGGTTGGGAGTCAAAGAAAATCCTAAATCAAGTGGTTAGGAGTCAAAGACAACCCAAAATACATTATCGGTACATTTCCATTTTGAAATTTAAAGTTCCACCTTGCTAATCATCATAAGAGATAATGATTTTATTATTTTGGTATTTTACTATCTGTTAGAAAATGGTGGTAAGGAAAATATAGTTCAAAACTGTGTTCTCGACAAATACAAACACAATGACTATCCCCAAAGAAAAATGTGTTTGTCCACTACACAAGGATGGGTTTGAATCTCACCTCGAAACTTTATATAGCACCAAAGGCTCCTCCGTATGTAGCCTCTATGACCAAGATGTACAAGAATATCTAGGTCTATGTGCAATCCCATCCCAGTCTATTGACACAAAGTCTATCATTCCCATGTTGAGCATGGCCACCTCAACCTCTAGGGTATTGGCAAGCTAATTCTCACAAAGCCTTGGAAAAGAAAGGAAATGATTTTGTTGTCATAAAATGCCAAATCTTCTTCATGTTTAAATCCTTCAAATATAACCAAGCCAAGTTTTATGTTGGGAAACAAGTATTGGTCCATAAGTTTTTTCTTTGGCATATTATACAAGTTTCATTTACAACAACAATTCTTAACCAATATCTTCTCTACTTAAGGTTTCAACCATGCAAACAATCATCTCAACAAGCATCAAGATCGATACAATCATATTAAGGTTTCAAGTAACAAATTTATTTTCCCTATACTACCATAATGAAGGTAATAATCCATTTCCTCTTTCTCTTTTAAAAATAAAAAAGAAAGGTGTTGTATTGATTAATATTGTTTTATGGCAACCATGGACCAAAATTTCATGCACTGCATGAATTCTTGGAAGTCATGGTAATTGCAACTGGTTATCTTTGCAATGGTGAACAAAACTTCAACTTCATCTCTAGTCCATTTTGGTCATAAGCCCAATGACTCAATTACTAAAGTGACATGAAAACAAAACCATAACAATGTAGTTTTTTTAGGGGAACGGTTCCTCTACAACCTTTCATCGTCTATCATAGACACATCTAAGGTTTCCATTTGTCCTACCTTCAGTGTCTATCAATTGTGTATCTAAGGCTTCCATATGTCCTATAATTGATGTCGCTTGGTCAATGGGATTTTGGAACGTTGTGAAAATTCTCCATGGACACAAAATTGTGACTTATTTGGCATGATTAGATCCCTATACTTGCTCAAGATTTGCATTGAAAAGAGATAGTATGAGGAGGAAGTAAGGAAAATTATGAAGTATTGAGGAAGGATCAATGAGTGTGAAGATTTGTAAGGCTTAAGCCACCCAATAAGTGTGTGGTGTGTACATACATACAAAATCCTTTCTTTGTGTACGTTGACAAATTTGGAAATGAAATAATATCAAGGAAAACTATAACAAGGGAAATTGAAAACAACAAGGCTATACTAGCAGGTTTCTATATGCAACAAAAGGAGTAAATAATAAATACTACCAGGTACTGAAGTCGAAACACGATTTCAATTATACAAAGTTTTTTTTATATAATCACAACATGCCATCATTATGAGACAAGCAAAGTTTGAGCTGGACTCAAATTTTATTAATTGCATTGTTTTTTTAGTTAATTATATTTTTTCTAATGATCATGTTTTCTAGATGCCTTTCACACAATGCACTCACTACTTATAATTGTGACCAACTACACTTACCACATGGTTGGGTGTTATTGTCTTTAATAATGCTACCTTGTCGTACAAATGGATGTTATATTTTTCATCGTTGACATATTGACACTACCTTGTCGTACAAATGGATGTTATATTTTTCATCGTTGACATATTGACACTACCTTGTCGTACAAATGGATGTAATATTCTTCATCAATGACATGTTTTCAATACCTAACCTTTAATTACCCAAATAGATTGCATCATCATTTTTCAGATTGTGTAGGCATGTGGAAGTAGGGATTACTTGGATGGTTAATCACAAAAGACCGCAAGGCTTCATCATTGAACCATGTCAACCAAGTTTTTTTTTAGGAAAAACCCTTTCGCCTCTTTTCACCACCTATATTATGGTTTGATTGTTTATTTTTAAGCTTAAGAGGAGTTAGGTAACTATAAAGGGAAGACTATGTCCATTGAATATATAGACACTATGGTTTAATTATTATTTTTTTAAGGTTAAGAGGAGTTAGGTAACTATAAAGGAAAGACTATGTCCATTGAATATATACACTTTAAAAATGGCACATAAAAAGGGTGAGTAATAACAATGTAACCCAGTATAGTTAAATAAATAATAAATATTTTGCAACATATACACTCTGCATTATGTTCGGCGTTTTCTTCCCCTGCTTCAGGGGTATGCTAGTTTAAAATTAATTTATACATTCTCTTTATAGTGATGATGTTTTTTTTTATTTTTTTATACTAAAAATTTATACATTCTCTTTATAGCGATGTTTTTTTTTTTTTTTAGTTTGTAAAACCAAAAAAATTGAAAAACCTATTTAAAAGTATGGAACTTTTTTCACATAATCTATTTTTTATAAATTAATAATAAAAAAATCATACCTATTTTTCATAATATCATAAATCATAAATAAATAATATCATAAATCATAAATGAATAAATAAATAAATTTTATCCTTTTTAAAGAAAAAAAATTAATTGATACATTATTTAAAATTAATTTATACATTCTCTTTATAGCAATGATGTTTTTTAAAAAACTTTATACTAATAATTTATACATTCTCTTTATAGCAATGATGTTTTTTTTATTTTTTTTATATTAATAATTTATACATTCTCTTTACAGCGATGATATTTATTTATTTATTTTTAAATTTTTTATACGAGTTTAGTTTGTAAAAACCAAAAAAATTGAATTAGAAAATTCAAATCTAAAATACTACTAATTTACAAATTTATTTTTATGTGAGTTTAGGTTTATAATAAAATTCTAGTTTAGTTGTTTTAATTTAGTATTTTATATAATAAATTATGATCGTAGATACCATTGTATCTACTTTTAAAAGTGGGGATAAAAATAATCCTTTTAATTATAAAATCATTTTGAGAAGCCTCCTTTTAGCTAGTCAAGTTATATGGAATTATTTTGGAAATGAATATTAATGTATGCTTAGAAAGCCATGGAAAAAGAGCTAAAGGTCAAGCTATATTTCAGATATATCATTCAACTATAGACCACCTTGTTACTCTAAGGATCATTGTGGAGAGTGTTGCAATAATAAAAACCAATCTCCTATGTTGTTTCATTGACTTTAGAAAAGCTTTTGGCACAATGTCCGAGACTAACCTTTGGAACAGGTTAGAATAGCTAAAAGTTCCTTTCGAGTTAAGAGTTGTTGCAATGAGGTTATATGAGAATGTTATTTCCAAGTTTATAAACAATGAGGGTTGGTTGAAATAAATTAATTGTAAGATATGAATTAAGCAAAATTGTCCCTTGTTCCCTACCCTCTTTCGCATATACATTGACAAGTTAGAGGGGTGTTTGGAAGAAGCAGGTTGTGTCGACATGACTCCCGTTGATATAATCATAATTCTTATTCTTTACATTAATGATATTGTTCTTATGGCACGGATTCCCTCTGATCTCAACAAGCAACTAAAAATCCTCAAGGATTTCTGCTTTAGTACAGGTATGACTATTAACACTGAGAAAATCAAGGTTATGATAATTAAATCCGAAAAGATCATTTATGTCAGTTTTGTGTATGAAAACAACAACTTGGAGGAAGTGACTTCATACAAATATCTCAAAATTTATCTTCATCACAAGCTTAACTAGAACTATATCATTGAGAAAAGGATAAATGGAGGGTGGAAAGCTTATTATGGACTTGAAAACCATGATAAATCGACGAACATTTGGCTATGGGATAAGAAGAAACTCCTTTTTGAGACTCTCATCACTCATGTTATCTTATATAGTTGTGAAGTTTGGGGCTGAAACATATTTAGAGAATCATGGGAAAAGATAGAGCAAATCCAAAAGTGTTTATAACTTGCAATCTCAAAATTAAAGGCAATACACCTTCTCCTATTCTCCTCATAGAAGCGAGTTTTTACCCCATTGAGAGCATGGCTATGACTAGGTAGCTAATGTACAAGAAAAATATAAATAACATGGACGACAAGAGGATTCCTAAGATTGCTTCAAACTCTAGTTAAAACAACCTACAACTGTAATGGGGTTGTCAAAAATATGCCAAGTCCCCTACAAGTAGAACACCTTTTTGCAGAGGTTTTTTTGGAACCTCCCTGAAAAATCTATTCCTTCTCTGTTTATAACATAGGTAGGCAGGCAAAGGTTTTTGTGAAGGGATTTTTACCAGTGTGCCTTTAAGGTACATATGCACCATGCAAGCATAAACAATAATGCATCGATGCTTAAATGTTCAAAAGAACTGCCATACGTTATAATAATAACAACAAGCACCAATCAAAGCGCATAGGTAGCGTTGAACATTATGCCCTGGTGTGCATCATTATTGTCAGGAGCACCATGATAGGGTAAATAAAAGAAAATTACTAAACCTATTTTCACTGTTACTCGTCATCCCTTACTTCCAAACTCTCAAACAAGCATCGGTACTCACCCTCCTTCCAAAGACGCCATGTTTATGGTGCTCTATAGCGAGTTGGATAGCTACATTGGTAGATTCCACACATTTCCAAATTTTGGAAATTACCATGAATTTTCATTTCCTCTCAACGGTGAAACCATGCCTCCTCAGGACATAAAAATCCATGTAAATTATTACCTTCGTATTTACATTTTTATCCAATTAAAAATTGAATTTAGCTTGAAATTTGGCATTTTTTTCCAATTATGTGCGATGCGCCTAAATGCTTCGGCTCACCCTGAAGCAGTACACCCTATGTTAAATTCACAATAAGCATCATCGTTGGTGAATCAAATATAAATGTATGCACTGGTGTTGTTCAAGAAAGAGCACCGCCATAAATTTTAAAAACAAAACAGTCCATCCTTTGGGATTACCATATATAAGATCAAATATATATTATCAACTTACCGAACAAATTTATTGATGTATAAAATAATTGTAAACAAGTAGCATGGGATGAAATATATATTATCAACTTCAATGTAAACAATTTCTTTGTACTAAATTGACAAAATATAACTGACTTACTCTTTATCAAGCACCTTTTTCCATTCGTTTGGAGTAGCTCCCCTTCACTTTTGTCCTCATATTGATAGTCGTCATAACAACTGCCCCTGTTGCATCGTCAATTTGCTTGATGTACTCACTAGCATAATAGAATGACTCGTATACTTTGTATGAGGAGGAGCATGTGCTTTACCCTCATATACTAGTCTCAACTAAGGAATGTCATCCTGAATTCAACCCTACTCAAGACAATGAACTAAAGGGAGACAATCAAAGATGAATGGAGATTCGAGGAAATAGGTGGTCAATAAGAGAAAAGATAAGACAAGGAAGAGAGAAAAACCTTTCCATGGGCATCTTAAGGATAAGGTAAAGAAGAGACATGAATAATAAAGGTATGATAGGCTATGATTAGGGGACTAGAAAAATGGAAGAGGGGGGGGGAGAGTAGGTTTTACCCTAAGAATATCAAGGTGATAATGTAGGAGAAAGAGATGGGTAGGATGTGCATACTCTGTGATAAGGCTTCTAATGATATTTCCCTCAAATATACAATAGGTTTGTAGGATGTGTAGAATAGATGCAATCATCATTCAGGTTGTTGTTGAGATCTTCAAATTCAAGTACTAGCCTAAGTTCTTGTTTTTTCGCCAATTGTTTGATTCATGTGTTTATATTAGTGTCTTAATTAAAATTTATAAACTTATTGTATTCATCTCAAATACAATTGAACCAATTGTAGTTCAAAGAACTAGAGTGATTGCAAGCACAGTAAGATACAACATTGAAAAATTGCATTCCAAGAATTTAAATTGATCACTATATTGGGAGCAAGAAAAGGGAAGGATTCACTTTTTTGAAGAACCCCTCAAATAAAACCTAGAAGGAAAGAAAACAATATGTACTCATATTTGACAAGACAAAAATAATATGTTAATGAATCCAAATATTTTTTTAGAAAATTGGATAAAGAAGAATAATTTCAAGGCTCTAAATGAATTTTTGGATTCATCAAGTGAGGATGGTAGAATTCATGACTATATTGGAGAATTGCAAGTATGGAAGTAAACTCATTAATAATTTGTGTCAATTGAATAAAAAAGAGATGTCTATAGATGATTATGACCCTCAAATTGACCT
>SNQJ01S0025508.1:14638-29093 GCA_010110895.2 Picea sitchensis
GAAGGCTTGATCATCGTACTTCTTTTGAGGTTTCTCTTTTGCATTGATCCTTGATTCTTCTTGAGCACATCAAGTCCAAAGTTCTTCAAATGTCGGGTACTCCTTCCTTGTGTTCATGCTTGCGGAAAATGCATCCCATGTCATGGGAAGACCTTTGAGTACTATGTTCACCAATTCCTTTTCTAAAGTGATCTCTTCAATAGCTTGTAGTTGATCTCTTAGCTGGGAGATCCTTACAAAGTATGATGTTATGCTACGTCATCATTCATCTTCATGTTACGGAGCTCATTCTTCAGACTCATAACTTGTCCAATGTTTCTGACTGAGAAGAGATTTGTTAGGAAATCGTACATCTTCTTTGATCAGTCAAGATGGGAGATGTAGGGTATCAAGTGGTATTTTATGGAATCCACTATGATACTCATGGCATTGATGTCAATAGCTTTGAACTTCTCCATAGCTGCAACGTTCTGCGGTTCCTTCTCTTCTCCTTCTTTAAACTTTGGCTTCGCGATCTTTCCTTTCACAATATCCAGCACTTTATTCTTAGCAAGGATGAGGTCAATACTTGTATTTCATGCTCTGAAGTTAGAGGCTCCATCTAGCTTGTTCTCAAACTTCATAGAGTTCATCATGACTTGCTTGACTTGGTCAAACCCTAGATTTGACTAGAAATCCAAACTTCACGTCTTGGTCTTCTGAGAGTACCAGGAGATGCATTGGGCTAGGGCACACTGATCTATCCAGAGATTAGGTCAATCGCTTCACTTAAGGTGCCTCAACAAGAGGTTTAGGGTTTCTGCAACTGCTTCTGCTAGTAACCCTAGCTGCAGTGCTTTTGGAAACTGCTCCTGCTAGTAACCCTAGTGGAAGTTCCTCAACGAGCTCAATGTCTAGTGGCTATGTTTCCTTCCAGCATTTTAGGCTGACTGAAGGGTTGTGGGCCCATAACCTATTAGAATATAGAAGATGGTGTGCTCATTTTACCATTGACGATACCTTCGTCACCCAACCATAGGCTGCAGCCTCCCTCCTAGCACCTTAACCTTGATTGAGAATTACTCCGGAAGCAAACCCTAGGCTAGATAGCCAAACAAGGAGTAGCGCATCAATCCCCAAGGATAGCGCATCACAAAATACTGATCAGATGTTCCAAACCCTAGCCAAGAGATATTCAAGCCAAAACTGAGATCTTGTTGCTACTGCAGTTACACCAGCTCTTCCTCCAAACCTGCACACAAGACTGCAACTGCAGTGCGCACCAAACTGCAAAAATGCAATTCTGAGATGTTGTAAATGAGAACTGGTGCCCTGTATTTATAGTAATCATGTTAGTTTGTTGGGGCCAACTTCTCCTTCTGGGTATGTGTCTGTTCAGTATATTATTATTAATTCTGGTCGACTTCTTCTCTTGGAGGCTAATAGCCTAATATAAATTATCTTCTTGAGTCGACGAGGCTTCTAGGGTTATTAGCCAACTCACTAGGGTTTCTCTTGCTTCCCAGAGTCTTCTATTCTCGTCAGGTTCACACGTGGGGGTAAATACCTCCCGCAGCTACCATAATATTAACACATTGGACTATTAAAAGTAATAGAAACAAGTATAATGGGATTATAAACCTTGTTCATCTTTGAGGTTATTGACCTCCTCAAAGGGGGCACAACATATGTAGGGTTAGTTAGAAGACCACGGGGGAGGCATATGAAAGAAACAATATCATCAGAAAAAGACAGAATAAAGTTGAAAGGAAATGGAGTAAGAACCATGATATCTCTAGAGCCCAAGGAAGTCAAAGCTTGGTGGATGAAAAAGTAGACATTAGAAAATTATACCAAGTTATACAAGGAATAAATGAAGATGTCAAACCTAATGCTAGAGGAGAAATACATTTAGGAACACCCTTGTTTGTGGGATGGAATTTAGATATTGAAATTTATGAATGGAAGATGGAGAATTATGAGTCTAGAGAAAAGGATTGTTGGACCATTGAGGCTATACATGGGGATAGCTTCAAATATTTCTTCTCAATAAAATCCATACCAATTGTATTTGAAAGAAATATTACACAATATCCCAACCTAATCCCCATAGGCTCAAAGTCAACTAATTCCCTAGGCATTAAGATTTAAATAAAGCAAATCACCTGCCATACATGTTGTTGGAGTGTCTAAAATTGTTGGAGAACAAGGTCAACTACAAAACTTAGTACAATATTTTACATCATATGTTTTTTGTTGGTGGAGTACTCATGATCATTAACTATAGACCTAGACCACAACAAGGTTTGGAGGAAGAAAATTTGCAGCAACCGCTCAAATAACAAAATTCAAGCATGGCTTCAACCCTAAGAGACATATTGATTATTGTCACTTGCAGATCTTGGGGGGTGTCCACCTTTTTCATTTCTCCTTCAACACATGCTCAAATAATATTCTTCCATCCTTGAACAATTATTTCATGTCATAACATTTTAGTTGTCTTTTATAAAAGAAAGATTCTCTCGTGCTACTGGCACCCACTAGGAAGAAATCAACACCAATATTCTTTTCAACCTAAGACTTTTCTCACAATGACAATGATGCCAATGTTAAAACTAGGGTTTTAACTACATTTCACAAAGGATTACTGATTTCAAAGAGACATTTTTGGTAGCAAGAGGAGAGACATTACCAAGTTTCCTAACATCTCCACAGGTTTGGCCGGATAGGGCTCCTCTGCCTCTGTCGATGTCCAATCGAAAGCCTGGACCCTTGAATATATCCACTCCTCCACCTCTGTCAGATGGGGTTTTTCTCCTCTGCCTCTATCCGGTAGATTTTTTCTCTCTGAACTTACCAAATTAGGGCAATCTCATTGAAGAGAGGTCACCTAGCATGTACTCCATGAACAAATTGTGCAACCCTACAACGTTCTCGATGTTGTAAGAGTGCCCTAGGCAGAAAATGCAATATATGAACATGATGTATGTAATAGTTGAAACCAAAACAGAGGAACACTTCCCACAGGAAATGGTTCCTACCCTGGGAGATCCCCTTCCACCACTGGGATAGATTCCATTATTTACGAGGTAGAGATTCACACCCACCAGGATGATTCTCTATCAAAGAAGGAAACAAATTCTCATAGGATCAAACCGAACACAAGGAGACCAATTGACCTTAACCCAGAGAATCAAACACCCAAGGAACCCCCCTAAAGACACTCACCCTACACATCGAATAGCAAAAGCCCACAGCCTCAGGGAATCAATCAATATGAGTCCCTGCGGTATCATTCTCATACTCTTGTTAATCGGGATTGGTTTTGCTCCTCGGATGGGGTTTTTCTCAGCTAGTAGATGGGCACCCAATTTACTTTGTAATGAATGGGTGCGGGCAAATTAGTTTGGCATTTGTATATTTTTTTTTGTTTTTTAATGTTTTATTATTTTTTGTTTTTAACTTAATTAATATATATAATGGTTTTTTTTTGTTTTTTTTTTGGTTAATATATAATATTAAACCTTTATAGCCAACATCCCCCTATAAGTATCTATGTTATGGTTCCTCCTTGTAAATTGGTGACTTGAGTCCTCATAGACTTATAGAGTGGGTGGCTTATGATGCCAAATTCTTTGGCCCTTGATAGCATTTCATTTTCCATTATGTGAGTGGTGTGCATCCTCGAGTTATATACACACTAGAGCCATGGATTCTCAATTATTGTCAAGCATTGCAAGATATAATCATGCAAGAACAATTTCATGGGTATTACCATAATCAATTCATCTTTGTAAACCACTTTTTTTTCAAATGCACATTCATGGTCAATTGGACATTTTCCTTTGTTTTGGATGAGTATATTCCCAATTGTTCTGCATATTTACCACACCAATGTTTAAATCTCTCTATTGGCATGCTTGTGTTCGTGTGCACTTTTGCTCACAAAAATGGGTGGGGCTATGTGAAAGCACTACTAAATTTGTACCCAAAATATGACACATTAAAATGGACACCATATTGAACTCACGAACCATATATTGCCTATTTAGGGCATGTGTGATGGCCTAAGGGACCACACATGTTCATGAGATTTTAGAGACAAATTTTATGATCTTAGATCCTATCTTTTGGCTTTCAACTATTACATGGGCACCAAGAGCCATCCCCAATGCACCAAACCTCAATATGGTGACCATATCTCACTTATAAGCTAAGTATCCCCTACGTAGGCCAAGGACTAGGCCCAAAGCAACATCCTTGATGTTACAATTCTCAAAATGGCCACCATATCCCACTTACAAGACAAAAATTTCCCATATAGGGTTTTCATGTTGGCTTATGGTCCAATGCATGGCTCATGAACCCTAATGTCATGGACCTTGGATCTTATAGATTGTTTGGTGCTCCAAGGATGGTTCTCGTGGCCTAAGACATAATCAAGGGATAAAATTAATGGAGGGTGACCTTATGTTATATCATTTATCTTTGGTGCTCATGCATCATGTGTGAGGGCTTGAGACACCACAAATGCAACATACAAAGAATTTTTGTCTTATGAACAAGATATGGTACTATCCATTTTGAGGTTTGGCATATAGATTGTTCTTATAGACTATAGTCCATTGCACCATATAATCCCTACATAAGGAATCATTGTCCTAACACAACTACATTTGAACCCAAAATCTGAAGGCATCCTCTGACGCCACCCAAAAAATTGGCCTTGACGTCGGATTTTACCTTTAAAAATTGTAATTTTCTTGTTTTTTTTTTTCAAATTGTCCTCGATGGTCATCATGTGCTAAGATATAAGAGATAAGAATATTTAAATCTACCAAGATCCTACCAAAGAAACATTCCTTGCAGAGATAAGAGTCTTGAAATTTATCAAGATACTACCAATCAAATGATGTTTGGGCCATAAGGGCTTGTCAAAGCTCATTTGCCTGATAAGTCAATTCAGAATTTGCATGTGACATAGCACTATCATTCAATAGTAAAATTGTTTCATTTCATTTCCATGCATCATGTGTGAGGGATTGAGCCACCACAAAGGAAACATACAAAGAATATTTGTCTTATGAACAAGATATGGTACTATCCATTTTGAGGTTTGGCATAGAGATTGTTCTTATAGACTACACTACATTTCACCATATAAGCCATACATAAGCCCTACACTCCTTGCAAGCCATGTAACATCATTCAAATGCACATGCACGACCTTTAAGCCCCATTCACAGGTCACTTTTTCCCATTTCTAGTCCTAATACAATGTATTTTAGTTGTTTCTTTTAAAAATTGTTCGAGACGCATGTCCCCGCATCTAGTACTGCAAGGGCATGCAATAACAACAAAAAATAAGAATTTGATAAATTGCACAAGCTTCATTAGTTATGTCATGTCTTTGTTTTTTTCTTTCATCTAAGTACTTTTTTGCTTCATAAAGAATATTAGTACAAAATCATTATTTAAATACAAAATGCCATCAAGCGTCTTCTTCTTTCCACCAAACTCATGGGCCAATGTCCCATGTTTTCAAACAGTTTCGGCGAAGATGATATAAAAATGAAGAACATCATGTTCATTGGAACTTTGTTGCTACAATACTATGACAACAATGATGACATTTATTGATCATTCCATGTATATTTCTCATTCATGAGGCCAAAAGTATATCATCTCATGCATATTTAGACCTTATTGCAACACTGATTTCATTAAGGTAGCTTATTTTAACTATGTATTTCCCCACAAAAAAGAGAGAGAGTTAACCTATGGTAGTCAATTTTCTTTTAAAAGAGATTAATAATAGTTTATACTTGCATTTTAATGACCCAATTCTTCGGTGATCAGGCTTCATAACCATATAGTGCTTTAAATTGGGTAATTTTGGAGGTAGAGTAATACATAATATCATCCCAATATTTCATTAGATGCAACCACCTCATCCATTTCCTTTGTTTATCCCATGTGTACATTTGAAGATACCCCCTCCTCCAAGCACTTATAAACTACCTTTGTTTAATGGTGATAGGCACTAGGCTTGTTGTTTGATTGTCGAATTGTTTTTGCGAGTCATGTTTGAGTCTGGAAACCCTCCCATGCCATCAATGCACGTGTCTAGTCTAACCATGTCAATGCATGATTAATCACACAAGCTTCAAGTTATTTTATGTCTTTGTTTTTTTCTCTCATCTAAGTACTCTTTTGCTCCATAACGAATATTAGTACGAAATCATTATTTAAATACGAAATCTCATCTATCGCCTTCTTCTTTCCACAACCAAAATCATGGACCTAATTGGCATGGTGTTGGTTTTGAATGACACATACGATGAATATAAAGAGTGGGTCTGTGAGTGATCTTTTAGTCTGGAAACCCTCCCATATCGTCAAGGCATGTGAACAGTCTATCCATGTCAAATCTCGGTACATACAAAAACATTTTGAAAAAAATTCAACATTGGTCGCATTCACAAGTCAATGTTGCCCATCATGTACTCTATCCCTAGTACAATGTATTTTAATAGTTTTTTCCTTTAAAATTTGACCGAGAAAATTAAAATGAAATGAGGACGAGTTGGGTCGATATATAGAGTGGGTGTGTGAGTAATATTTGAGTCTGGAAACCCTTCCATATCGTCAAGGCATGCGAACAGTCTGTCCATGTCAAATTTCAGTACATACAGAAACATTTTGAAATAATTTCAACGTTGGCCCCATTCACAAGTTAATGTTACCCATCATATATTGATCTAGCCCTAGTACAATGTCTTTTAGTTGTTTCCTTTAAAATACGACTGATATGCACGTCCCCACATCTAGTACTGCAAGGGCATGCAATAACGTTGATAAATAAGTACTTGATTAATCACACAAGCTTCAAGTTATTTTATGTCTTTGTTTTTTTCTCTCATCTAAAAAGTCTTTTGCTCCATAAAGAATATTAGTACGAAATCATTATTTAAATACGAAATCTCATCTATCGCCTTCTTCTTGCCACAACCAAAATCATGGGCCTAATTGGCATGGTGTTGGTTTTGAACGACACGGACGATGAATATAAAGAGTGGGTGTGTGAGTGATTTTTGAGTCTGAAAACCCTCCCATATCGTCAAGGCATGTGAACAGTTTATCCATGTCAAATCGTGGTGCATACAAAAACATTTTGAAAAAAAAATCAATGTTGGCCCCATTCACAGGTCATTGTTTCCCATCATGTACTCTATCCCAGCTAGTACAATGTCTTTTAATAGATTTTTCCTTTAAAATTCGACCGAGAAAATTAAAATGAAATGAGGACCAGATGGGTCGATATATAGAGTGGGTGATTGAGTGATATTTGAGTCTAGAAACCCTCCCATATCGTCAAGGCATGCAAACAATCTATCCATGTCAAATTCCAGTGCATACAAAAACATTTTGAAAGAATTTCAACGTTGGTCCCATTCACAGGTTAATGTTTCCCATCATGTACTTTAGCCCTAGTACAATGTAGTTTAGTTGTTTCCTTTAAAATACGATTGAGATGCATGTCCCCGCATCTAGTACTGCAAGGGCATGCAATAAAGTCGATAAATAAGTACTTNATCGTCAAGGCATGCAAACAATCTATCCATGTCAAATTCCAGTGCATACAAAAACATTTTGAAAGAATTTCAACGTTGGTCCATTCACAGGTTAATGTTTCCCATCATGTACTTTAGCCCTAGTACAATGTAGTTTAGTTGTTTCCTTTAAAATACGATTGAGATGCATGTCCCCGCATCTAGTACTGCAAGGGCATGCAATAAAGTCGATAAATAAGTACTTGATTAATCGCACAAGCTTCAAGGTATTTTATGTCTTTGTTGTTTTCTCTCATCTAAGTACTCTTTTCATTTTTTCAGTTCATTCCTTTTGTATTGCACCTTCTCCTAGACTATGTATTTGTTCCATTGTTTCACATAACAAAAAGTTGGCATAAGTGATGGGTAGTAAATTATCCTTGATTTTCTCCTCTACCTATTCTACTTCTTTTCACACCACCATATATACCAAGATTTCTTGAAGGTTAAAAAGATCAACATTAGCTTAGAAGAGAATCCAATATCATATTGCTCTACTTCTATAGAGATTACTCTCTCTATGTTTTAAAAGATAGCTACATGAAACTACACTGAAATGACAAATTCCAACACATGATGGTTTTAAGATTCATTTGATATTTGGTTTATCAACATGAAATTAAAATTTGATACTTTGCAACTAGTACCTTGAGTCAAATACAAATATGAAATTAGGAATAATTAACATATCTACTAGACCATTTATTCTAACCTATAACAAATATATCAAATTCTCATAATTTATTCGCATAACTAGAAGGTTTACATTAAGATTTCCCTTCCACATGGCCATTTGTCCTCATTATTGTTTCCATGAAACTGTCCTTCAGAGACATCACCCTGCAATTCTTCTTGATATAGATTTATTACATTGGCAAGTGTCGCATTATTCCACTTTATTACATTGCATTAGTAAGTGCTTCAATATGAGATAATGGAGATTAATCTTTGAACAAGTGGGTGTGTGATTCAAATTTGATTCCATAAACCCTCCCATATCATTAAGGCATGTGAATAGTCTATCCATGTCAGATTTCAGTGCATACAAAAATAGCTTGAAAAAATTTCAACGTTGGCCCCATTCACAGGTCATTGTTGCCCATGTCTAGTCCTAGTACAATGTATGTTCATTGTTCCTTTTAAAATTCGTTCTACAATACACACGTTCATGCATCTAGTATTGCAAGGGCATATTGTTATGGTGTTGAATAAACAATGAACGAAAAATAGGGATTTTTCATCACAACTATGACAAACATACATTGTATATACATTGATGTAGAACCTGAAAGAAAAATGAAGAAAGGGTGATGCAAACTTAAAACTTGTGTCAACCAATTTATGTACTTTGAAATAAAAATAGGGTTTATGGTTTACATGATGAATTGATGGTGGAAACAAGTGGGTGTATGAGTCAAATTTGAGTCCAGAAACCCTCCCATATCGTTAAGGCATGCGAATAGTCTATCTATGTCAAATTTCAGTGCATACAGAAACAGTTTGAAAAAAAATCAACGTTGGCCCCATTCACAAGTCACAGTTGCCCATGTCTAGTCCTAGCACAATGTTTGTTCATTGTTCCTTTTAAAATACGATAGACACGTTCCCGCGTCTAGTACTACAAGGGCACATTTTTATGGTGTTGATTAAACAATGAACGAAAAATAGGGATTTTTCATCGCAACTATGACACACATACATTGTATATACATTAATGTAGAACCTGAAAGAGAAATGAAGAAAGGCTTATGCAAACTTAAAACTTGTGTCAAGCTATTTGTGTACTTTGAAAGAAAAATAGGGTTTATGGTTTGCATGATGAATTGATGATGGAAACAAGTGGGTGTGCGAGTCAAATTTGAGTCCAAAAACCCTCCCATATCGTTAATGCATGCAAATAGTCTATCCATGTCAAATTTTAGTGCATACAGAAATAGTTTGAAAAAATTTCAACATTGGCCCCATTCACAGGTCATTGTTGCCCATGTCTAGTCCTAGTACAGTGTCTGTTCATTTTTCCTTTTAAAATTTGTTTGACAGTACACGCATTCCCGCATCTAGTACTACAAGGGCATATTTTTATGGTGTTGATTAAACAATGAACGACAAAGAGGAATTGTTTATCACAACTATGACACACATACATTGTATATACATTAATGTAGAACCTGAAAGAAAAATGAATAAAGGGCGATGCAAGATTAAAACTTGTGTCAACCAATTTGTATACTTTGAAAGAAAAATAGGGCTTATGGTTTAAATGTTGAATTGATGATGGAAAAAAGTGGTTGTGTGAGTCAAATTTGAGTCAAGAAACCCTTCCATGTCATTAAGGCATGCAAATGGTCTATTCATGTCAAATTTCAGTGAATACAGAAACAATTTGAAAAAATTTCAACGTTGGCCCCATTCACAGGTCATTGTTGCCCATGTCTAGTCCTAGTACAATGTCTTTTCGTTGTTCATTTTAAAATCTGTTCAAAAGTACACACGATCCCGCATCTAGTACTGCAAGGGAATATTTTTATGGTGTTGATTAAACAATGAACGAAAAAGAGGGATTTTAGATCACAACTATGACACACATACATTGTATATACATTAATGTAGAACCTGAAAGAAAAATGAAGAAAGGCTAATGTAAACTTAAAACTTGTATCAACCAATTTGTGTACTTTGAAAGAAAAATAGGGTTTATGGTTTACATGATGAATTGATGATGGAAACAAGTGGGTGTGTGAGTAAAATTTTAGTCCAAAACCCTCCCATATCGTTAAGGCATGTGAATATTCTATCCATGTCAAATTTCAGTGCATACAAAAAAAGTTTGAAAAAAATTCAATGTTGGCCCCATTCATAGGTCATTGGTGCCCATTTCTAGCCCTAGTACAATGTATTTTCGTTGTTCCTTTTAAAATTCATTCGACAATACACACGTTCCCTCATCTAGTACTGCAAGGGCATATTTTTATGGTGTTTATTAAACAATGAACGAAAAAGAGGCATTTTTCATCACAACGATATGGTTCAAACGAAACGAGGCCGAGATTAGATATATAGAGTGGGTGTGTGAGCCATATTAGAGTAATTTGGAAGTTCACATTCTTCTTGCCACATAACTCATGGGCCAAAGTCCCATGTTTTCAAACAATTTCAACGAAGATTCTATAGAAATTACAAACATGTTCATCAAAACTTCGTTGATGCAATACTATGACAACAATGATGACATCTATGATCATGATGGTATAAAAATGAATGAGCTTCTCTTGGTTTCAAGAATAATTTATCCTCTACTGAAAAAAGGCAAACCACGTGAAGTTGGAAGCTCATATGTCCCTTCCCCTCCCCCTCACATCACTCTCAATTCCCCAATACCCAATCTATAAAATAGAAAATAATCGAAAGCAACCTAGTAAGATTCATGCATAGAAACTACAAAAACAAAAATTAATGAAGGTAAATGAAATTATGTGTTTGTAAATGATATTTTTAATTTACCACGCACTTTAGTATATTGGCGACTATTTTAAGGTTTCACATAATAATTAAACAACATGTAACATAGGATATAAAAACGTCGCATAAAACTTAAAAACACGTAATTAACCCATGACATAAGTAAATTATTTTAAGAGAATAATTCATACAAATTAAAATGTATAGTCACGTACCTTATCCAACTCAACATCTGTATAATCATCCTTATTCTATATCTTCTTCTTCATCAAACTCGACATCTGTATCATCATCCGGTTCAGAACTGACGTTGAAAGGATTGACGATAACATCATCATCATCAATGTCATTTTCGAGCATATTTTCATCGACATCGTCATCAAGAACTACATTGTCTCCTACGCCTGGATCATGATCTTCTTCGTCTTCTTCATCTGTCGACCCTGCATGATCTTCTGGCTCTGTTTGATCTGGTGAATCATCTTCTTCTTCAATATCATCTTCTTCCTGTACATGAATATACTTAACTGGACTTCCCCTTGGATCATATCTAACAACAAATGACCAATCCCTCTCACCAGGAATATTTGAGTAAAAGACATGTTCACATTCACTTGGAAAAACATAGTGATCGTATCCTCTTTCAAACACCGTTCTTTTAATCATTGGAAATCCATTGGCATGTTGGACAACAGTTCTTTCCTCATCGCGTTCATGCACTCTTAACCTATACCATTTGATGTCGAACATAACTAATTTGAAGGAATTAAAGTCACACTTAAGTATATCATTCAAATACCCATAATATATATTTTCATATTCTCGGGGATGTCTGTCATTCCTAGAGGAAACATCAGTGACCTCGAATACTGCAGTTATTCCACTATCAGAAGTTTTCATAGTTTCATCCAACTGTTTGATGCAAAATTTATAACCATTGCACCACATAGCCTTGTGGTGTTTCAACTACAATATACTAGATATGTAAAAGACGCATTGTCAATTAATAAACTAACATAATTATATAACTTGGAAAGTATCTGAAAAAAAACAGTACACATGTAGTCACATTAATATAATATAAAATAACTTAATAAAATGGGTGAATTTGCTTGCATGTCCATCTTTCAAACCATATGCTAAATCAATTTCCTTTTGTGTAACATTGGCATCTATGTTACGATGAGCTTCTCTAACCAATTTAAACAGTCATTGCCATGATAACCTACCGCCATGATGTTGTTTACATCTTTCAATCCATACATTCATCTAGTCAAGATTGTTTGCAATGTATAAATGCAGTGCATCCCAATCTTGAGCAACTGAATCAAAAAATCATAATTCACCAATATTAAATATTAGTTATAACATCCATGGTAAATATTAATAATTTATGAAATAACAAATATCAATATATTAATGAGTATGATCATATACACAAAAAAATGAAAATTTATATGTATTAACATAAATCTGTGCAATTATTAATATATTACCTCTCGTTTTTTTCATTCTACCTTTCCCCAGCATGTGCTCCTAATATTCAATTTTTTTGATGGAGTTCACATCCCAAATGCGATCCATTGCATGCATAGTTGGCATCGCTAATCTAGGAAGATACTGACTAATATACACCATGTATTGATATACCATATATCCGTCCACCATAAAACCCTCAGGACGTGTTCTTTGTCTAACCAAAGCCTTCAATGATTTCAAGTGCCTCTCCACCATCCACATTGACCTTGTATGTACAGGTCCACAAATTTCAATCTCCTCAACTTGGTGTATGAGGTAGTGTTCTTGTGCATTGAAAAATGTTGGAGGTGTATACTTTTGCATTTCACACATTAGCCGAGGAATTTCTCTCTTCCAATACTTTATATCATCTTCATGGTTTTCTTTCAATGACAACCATCTACATGAGATCATTACACAATAAAATAACATGTTTCAACATTTAACATAATATAATATATTACATTACAAGTAAAACACATGTCATTAAGTACAACAACAAATTGAAAGAACATTTTGCATATAAATCACAACTACTTACCTCATGTATTTTCCAAGATCATATATAAGTTGTTTGATGTTGTCAAAGTCGTTTGGGAGAGATAGCGGTAGAACATACTGTAACAAAAAAAAATGAATCGTTATTTGTTTCGACCAAAGTAGACAAAAATAAAATAAAAAACTTAAAATATGTATATATAAATATGTATACCAAAATTATTACCTTAATGAAGGTATGTTAATCGTGTGTTTTTACCCCACCAAATTCACCTTTCTTCGATAAGATATTATTTATGTTTGAAGCAAAACCCGTGGGATATTTAATTCTTTGAATGACCTCTTTTACTTAATTCCTTTGTTTCTCTGTTAATAACCATGGAAGGTTATTTTGGTCTCCATCTCTATTTGATCAGATCACACTTCGCATTACATGATTGGCTTCCTGAATGTCAATACAAATTTTGACAATTTTTTCTTTATCCCTCCTACCATCTATGATCCGCCATAACGTTTCTGTCACATTCTTCCCAATAAGCATTGTATCAAACAAATGAGATATTTTTAGCTCCTCATAGTAGGGAAACCTCATGAATTGAGTGGGATAACATTTCATTCCTCGTGGAAGGCCATTATTAATACCTTCATGATGGCGGCCTTCATGAAGCATAAAATAAATCACATTTTTTTTTATCAAATATGATAAAATAAATTCAATGATTAAAATAAAAATTCAACACATTACATATATGATACATAAATAAATTGTGTACCTTGACGATTTCTATTATAATCCAACCTCCATAGGTGAAATGTCATTCTTCGTGGTTTTAAACCAGTCTCTACTTTCCCATTGAAAAGATGGTTTTCAATAGTACGATACCTATGGTTCTTATGGAGGAGGTGCCTATACTCATCAAACACCACATTTCCTAAACTTTTTGAATGACGATACTTCATCTTAGGACAACAAAATGGACATGCAAATTTACCCTTTGTTTGAAGACCTGCAACAAAAGGATTAATGTCAATTATATGATGAGATTATTTAAAAATTAAACATGCAACATGATATCTTTAAAAAATTATATAGTATTAAAGAGAAATAGAATGCTACATACCACAAAAATGTGTTAGTCCTGGGGCATCATGAATTGTCCATAAAAGTATTCCATGGAATTTAAATTTCTTCTCCCCGATTGCTTTACAGATGTCATGCATAGTGATGCCAACCCATAACTTTAGTAGCTCGTCAATAAGAGGCTCAATATATGCATTCATATATTTAACTTGGTACTTACCTAATTGTTTGAAATTACACATAATTACTATAACCATGATATGTATATATAAGTAAATAAATAAACAAAAGATATTATGCAAAAAAT